>CAUYRH010004677.1:0-15286 GCA_963574655.1 Perodicticus potto | reverse complement strand
TGATGAAATCCCAAAACCAGAGATGTTGGCGTGGATGTGGAGAAAAGGGAACACTTCTACATTGCTGGTGGGAATGCAAACTAATACATCCCTTTTGGAAAGATGTTTGGAGAACACTCAGAGATCTAAAAATAGACTTGCCATGTGACCCTATAATTCCCTTACTTGGTATATACCCAGATGACCAAAAATCACATTACAACAAAGATATCTGTACCAGATTGTTTATTGCAGCCCAATTCATAATTTCTAAGTCATGGACGAAGCCCAAGTGCTCATCGATCCACAAATGGATCAATAAATTGTGGTACTTGTATACCATGGACTATTACGCAGCCTTAAAGAAAGATGGTGACTTTACTTCTTTCATATTTACATGGATGGAGCTGGAACACATTCTCCTTAGCAAAGTATCTCAAGAATGGAAGAAAAAGTATCCAATGTATACAGCCCTAATATGAAGTAAATTTATACCTTTCATGTGAAGGCTACAATCCAATTATTGCACAAGAAGATGGGGAAAGGGGAAAGGGAGGGAAAGGGAGGGAGAGGGTGGAGGGAGAGAGGATAAAGGGTGAGATCACACTTGAGGTGCATCTTTGAAGGGTCAGGAGAAAACTACTAAATGCAGAACACAAATGTTTTCACCCAGTAAATGAGAAAAATCTCATGAATGTTATGTCAGACAGGTGGATGAAAATATCTCAGATTGTATATGAAGCCCGCACACTGTACTCCATGATTGAACTAATGTACACAGCTATGATTCAATAAGAAAAAAAAAAATCAGTTGAAAATAATTAACACTTTTCCTCCCCTTTTCTGTCACCTGTTCATCTTTCTGCTCTTCTTGCTTTCTGTACCATTTTCAAGAATAAAACTTGCCACATATCCAGAAAGGGTAGCTGCTAAACAAATTGTCACAGGCTAACGTCTGGGGTTAATTGACGTGTGAACACTAACCTTGATAGGGAAATTGACTCTGAACTCTGCACTAATTCATTTGTCTCATCACAGTCTTATAAGGCTGGACTAGACTCTCCATTAGAATGTCAGTTAAAATTACCAGAAATATTTTTTATGATATTTATGTCATCTTCAATTCTTTTGAACCTCAACCAACTTGAAAGTAGGAGAAAGTCAAGAGAGGGATTGCGTTCAATCCCAAGGCAGAAAAGATACGGGAAGTCTGAGGCAGCTAAAGACATTCGCGATTTGTATTCTCTACGAATTTTATTTAGGTAAGCAGTTATTTTATTTACAATTTAAACATTACCATATGGGATGTTGAAACTTGCAGTTATTTACAAGGAAGTCAATGTGTTGAAAATCATGGTCACATAATGAGAAATAATGTTTAACAATTATTTATCGTCTTTCTATAGTGTCTGAGTGCCTTAATGAATGTGTTGAAATTGAATGTTTGTAAATGGACTCACACTTTACTATTGGCGTGTATTAAAATTTAATGAATCCCTTACTTCCATTTATTACTCAGTCAACAGTTGATTGAATTATTATTTAATCTTTAACGTTGAAAATTTTATTTCTCCAGACTTCTCCAGTGATTTTCAAGTAAATAACTCCATTCCAAAGCTTCATGGGTAACGAATTTTCCTTTTGTAAGGTGTGAAGTAAAGATTAAATGCCTAAATTAGGCTTATTTTGGAATTAGGTATATTGAGTTCTCTTTTGAAAAGACTATTCACTTGTAACTGATCATGGATGGGCAATAAAAATGCTTCCTTATGACTAGGGGAATATTTCCCGAAAAACACCAAGAAGCTTTAGTGCGGTAAATACAAAAGATTGGCAACTGTTATGCAGCTGTAAAACAATTTATTAGAGCATATAAAAGCCATACTAGCAACAAGGGTGCACTCTTGGTATGAGCTCAAACATTAAAGAGTATGATTAGCTATAATTTTGCATTCTGTTATTATTTTTTGAGCGTAAGCTATGTAAATTCAATGTGCTACCATTATTTAAACTAGTAAAATGTAAAAATAACACTCTGGGATTTGCACTAACCATATATTAATTACTTGTTTTAACCATGTAGTATAATTAAAATCCTTCATTCAGAAACAAATTTTCATCTCTGATATACTTTAGATTATTGGAAGTCACCAATATAGCTGTTAATTAATTTCCTCATTCACTCAACATCTATTATTAGTTTTCTATTGCAACTGAAACAAATTACCACAAACTTAGTGGTTTAAACAACACATATTTGTCATCTGAAAGATCTGAAGGTCAGAATCCAAAAGGGGTCTTAAGGAGATAAATTCAAGGTATTGACAGAACCGTGTTGGTTCTGGAGATCCTACAGAGAATCGGTTTCTTTTCTTTATCATCTTCTAGAAGTCATTTGCATTTTTTCTCTCCTCTGTTTTTAAAGTATATCAGTCCAACCTCTTCTGTTTTCACATTTCCTTTAACTCTGATCCTCCAACCCCCACCCCATGCATGCTAAATCCCTACAATAAGTGCTGGGTATATAACGTTGACGAGGAACACTTACTTCGTGCCAATGGAACTTAATTTGGGCTGGAGAGCCAGAATAAAAAATGTAGAGATGAGCACAGTCATCCATTACACCTAGACGGTCTTTTCTATGACTCTTCTAAACTTCATGAACCCATCCTCTTGAGTTGTCATAAAGATATGTTAAACTGGCAAGGTTTTCTCTGCAACACTTGTTTAAATGTTTTGGGAGGTTGACTCATTCTATTTTCAGTAAATGTACATTCTTTCCAATTTCTTCCCCTCTATTTCTTTCTAAGATGGTTACTGGGGTAAAGAATGGGGCTTCATGACTTTCCCAGAAACAGAAGAAAGAGCTTTGAAACCAACTGATAGCTACTGCCACTTCACTCACACCTCCTGAGCTGGTCCGGTCTAGTTCCTAGATCCATCGCATTGATCACACGTTATCAGGTGTGGTTGCTAAATATATCTTTGGTTTCCTGGGAAACTTCCAAAGCTTAAGGGTTTTCTTCAGATGACTGACTCCATCAACAAAAAATTGGCTGGGGTCATCCTTTATCTGCACACCAGCTGATCTGTCCTTCTTGAAACTATAATAGAATATTTACGCTGGGGTTTATCACGTTCCCAATGGTGTCTCCAAAAGGGATTTTGACGTTCTGTTTTATCTATGGAGTATGGGATAACTTCCAAGTTCCTTTAAGGCATTTGAAAGTTGGTGGAGTCTCTATCTCGCTTCTCATGCTCTTTGACCTTCTCTTTTCCTCTGCCTCCACCTCCCCAAGTTATGATGCCATCATTAATATGCTGGGGTTCACCTAGAACCATCTAGCTTAGCAGTCAAGGTTAAACTATGAAGGCCAGAGAAAAATTCCTTCTGCTTTTGGCTATTTTTCAACATTTCTAAAACTTTCTTCTTCCTCAGACTGATTTCATTTCCTTTGGAGAAGGGAATCCTCATGCACACTTCTGACATGTTTCCTACCCTGGTCTATTTTCTTCTTCCTACACTGGCTAAGGTGGACTCTCTTTTGGCTTGTAACAAAGTCTACTATCCATGTCCTTGATGACTGGCTTTTCATATGTTGATAGGAGGGAATGACTTTAAACACTTTTCATTCAATTACTTTAATGGCAATTTATTCATTATGAATTTAAAAATTTTTCAGGTTGAAAGTTGGGATATTAGACCTATGTTCTCAGTAGTATCGGCCTTCTCTCTCATTCCTACCCATTGATTTGATCAGTGGGACGCTACAGGGCAAAAATATTTTTCATGGCCTGAAAATTCTTTTGAAACTTCAAATATTATCTCTGATTATTTTATTATACATAATATTTACAGGTAATTATAAATTAAGGGGATGATATAAGGAACCACAAAAGGTTACTTATTTTATGTTGGGAAACCAAAAGATGTTTTTGTGAAAAGTGAGACTGACATGAGACTTACAGTGGTGGATTTTCACTGATGGGGTGGGATGATTGGATCAGCAGATACGTGTTGAAGGCAGCTGGTTCACAGGGCTCTGAAAGGTGTAGGCTGGTGTCCGGGAGCTCATCTGGGGCTGAGAACTGGGTTGGTAAAGCCTAATTCCTCCCCAAAGTCAGAGCTTTTAAGGAAGATGCTCTTGTCTTCACAGCATGGTGGCTGGTTTCCCAGAGCAAATTGTCTAACAGAACAAAGAAAGAGCTGCCCCAATTCTCTTGACTTAGCCTCTGAAGTCATGTGTCACTTCTATCCCATTCCACTGGTCGTGTCAGTCCCTTAGGCCAGGCCCCAGGTTCATGAAAAGAGGAATTAGATTTCACCTTTAATTGTAAAGTAAGGATTTATAGCAGTCTTTGATTTGCCGTCATATAAATGCAAGTAACAATTTTATTAAGAGCATAGTCTATACTTTTGCAGATGAAGTGAATTTCAGGCAGTTATTAAAGAGTTAGAATGATTACTTTTACTGAAAATGAATGATAGTGTAAACACCTTTACTCTGTTATTAAAAATTATAATTGTCAAGAATTGGCCTATATTTGATCTTAGCCTGAGGATTATTATATATACTGTAAAACATCAGAAAATATTCATGTCTGGTGGAAATACTTTAAATTATAAAGTTTATAGAAAAGAAGGAAAAAAGTCAGAGGCACATTTGTGATGCTGAGATTGTACCTTCTTTCTAATAACCTTGAAAATTAAACTTTCTACACCCCAGTGGGAGTTTTTCAGTGATTGAATATTCATGTAAATTCCACAGCCTCTCAGACAAATGTGGCAGTTTCCTGATTTCACCTGGTTGAAAAGTAGTGGTAAATTGTGAAATAATGGTATAAAATATATTCATACTTTTTCTATAATCTTAGAAGATAAAAGTTATAATTTTCTACTTATAGCAGTAATTGTGGCTACCAAACAGCATAACTTAGAATAAGTCTCTCTGTTTGATAAAGGTTTTTGTATGTTTATGAAAGGCAATGCAACCTAGTAGTTTTTCAGAATAATCTGCAATTTTTTCCCATCATAGACTTTTACATATCTGAACTTACTTTTTTTTTTTTCTGTTGCAAATATTTTTATTGTCAAGTGATTTTTGGTCCTTTGAGTATACACCTAGTAGAGGAATTGCAGGATCAAATGGTAGGTCTACATTTAAATCCCTGAGTGTTCTCCAAACTTCCTTCCAATAAACATGTCAGCTATGTCAGCTTCATAATTTATAGGTCTGTGTGTCATGTTGCCCTGGTACAAAGATGGCATATGGAGCTTTGAATTTAAGTGTCTGTTGTTGGGTCTGGGTACATGAATTTAAAAGCTTTTTCAACAAAATAAAATTATAAAATTTATGCATTTTATTTTAAAAGTCTACTTTCAATGCCCTATTCCTCATGATGCACTTCCAAATGCCTTTTGATTATCCACAAACCTGGATTTTTTTTTTTAAATTGTAAAATCTTCAACTTAGATTTCATAGTACTACCAATTTTTGGTTTCCCACTTCTTGTAATGCTTTGGTATATGAATTCTATTTTTTTTTCTTAGCTTCTTTTTTTGGTAAATTTATTATTTATTTTAATTGTTGGGGGATTCATTGAGGTACAAGAAACCAGGTCACACTGATTGCATTGGTTAGGTAAAGTCCCTCTTACAATTGTGTCTTGCCCCCAGACGGTGTGGCACACACCAAGACAAGAGACACTTCTGATGGTTCTATAGGTTGGGAAGTGCAAGGCAAAGACACCAGCAAAGTCAGTGTCTCACGGGGTGGGAGAGGGCTACATCCAAGATGGCGGCTCCCCTTCATCAGCACATCGAGAAAGAGGCAAAGGAGCACATATTTGCTCTCATGTGGTGGAATGGATGGAAGGACACCAGGTCAGTTCCTTCAACCTCTTTCATTAAGTCTCTAAACCCATTCAGCAGAAGGCCACCCTCATGATTTGATCACCTCCTAATAGTCCTACTTCTTAATACTATTACATTAGCAATTAAGTTTCAACATATGAATTTTGGGTAACATGCTTAGAGAAATCTTGATCTTGATAAAGCAGTAAAATGTTTCGATCTTACCAAATATCTTGAGAGATGACAATGGCAAATATGCATAGAATACTTATGCTGTGTGTAATGTAAGGTCTTTTTCTTGAGGAAAAGAACTCTTGTGATTGTTTGGGTTGGGAGTTGAACTAGTCACTTTTCAATAATGGGATATTATTTTTGCATAAAAGAACAAGTAATTAAATCTAGCTAATCAGCAGATATTTTCACAAACATTAATAAAGTGGCCTTACGCTTCAGACAAACAACAATATTTGTTTCCAATGAGAAAATGTGAGCTATCAAGTGGAAGTTAGGAGGTGAGATAATTCCATTTCTCTAGTGTAGAACTGACTGCTTTCCTATACTTAAAACTTTTCTGATAAATCAGCAATGTCAACGGATGTGCTTATTTTTATGCTACACAATGAACCAGTATCTTCCAAATGCATTATGTTACAAATTCACACATGGGCAAAATGTTCTATTTAGAGTTAGATGGAGAGATAGATTTAATATAAACAAGTATGAGAAGTTCATTGACAAGGTTTTTACCCCACAGCTAACTTTTAGCATATTATCACTTGGCAAGTGTTAATGACATATTAAAGAAGACTACACAAAAGTGTCTAGAAAGATAATCAAAATACTCCTCTGTGGAGCTGTCTCCTCATATGCTTCAACTGTATGAGCTCATCTCACCAGAGGCACTAACACAAAGGGCACATTTTGTTACACTCTTGGAATACAATGTTGAACCAAATAAGATAACTCCTCTCACTGAATACACAAAATTGTTCCTTGCTGTATCACTGCAGCCTGGAACAAATAGGTATCTAAAGATTATTGATTAGATTTCATAAATAGTTCTATATACATTCTTAGCTCATTTTTCTGATTTGTCTTTTATTATTTTTTTACAAGCTTTCTGAAACTTATGTTTTTTGAGTAGTATTTTTTTTCTTTTTTCCCTCTTTCTATACTTTTTGGGGGTACTTAGTTACTTAAATATACCCACCTGTCACTTACATGGTCTTGAATCCTTTGTATTGGTGGTTTTAGCCACTATTGTGAGCTTTGGAAACTTCAAAATTAAATTTAAATTATTTAACTTTAAACTTAAATTTCTAATTATCTACTTCACTTTTTTTGCCTATCAGTAATCCTCCAAAACCCAACATGTGTCAAAACAAATTCATTCTCTGTCCCTACTCCTTTATGCTAAATCCTTCTTTACTAGCAGACAGTCCATCTGGGTCAAGTAGCCAATTACATCACGTCAGCATATCATGACTATCTTTTTTCAACACAAACTGAGTAACACAGTCTGATTTCTTTTTGTGTGGGTATATACACATGTATGCACATATGGCATATGAAATGGGTAATTTTGTTTATTTTGTTGCTATTACACTTGTATATCATGTTGCATATATTATTCTGTTTTAATCCTCTAGCACAATTTTGAAAACTTTTTTTTTTTAATTTAGGTGAATTTCCTGTAACAGAAGATTAATTATTTAAAGTGAACAATTCAGTGTCATTAGTATATTAATAACATTGTGCAACTACCATTTCCATATAGTTTAAAATATTTCATTCCCCTAAATTTTATACTCATTAACTGTTACTTTCTGTCCCCACCACTTAGCCGCTGGCCACCACTGACCTGCTTTTGGCCCTCTGGGTTTGCATAGTCTGGCGAGTTCATACAAATATGTAACTGCTACTTTCACTTAATATTTTTGAGGTTCATGGATTTATAGCATGTGTTAGTATGTTGTGCTTTATTCATTTTTTAAAGTGTTTTTTAAAAGATCTCTTTTTATGTCTAACCCTTTTTATTATGAAAACTTTCAAACACTGTACAAAAGAGAATCATATGAACAACATGTACTGTTCACCTGGTTTTAACATTTATGAAATCATAACCAACCTTGTTTCATGTATAAATATCTTATTTCCCACCTATTAACCACCTGGATTATTTATTTGGAAGCAAATTGCAGACATCATATTATATATATTTGGTAAATATTTCAGTATAAATATTTAAACATAAAAGACATTTAAAAAAAATCACCAAAATGTCATTTATTACATATAAAAACTAAGAGTTAAAACACGCTTAATATCCATTAACTATCCAGCTGGTGTTCAAGTTTTTTTTTTTTTTTTAATTAAATCATAGCTCTGTACATTAATGCAATTATGGGGTACAATGTGCTGGTTTCATATACAATCTGAAATATTTTCATCACACTGGTTAACATAACCCTCATGGCATTTTAGTAGTTATTATGTTATATTCATTATTTTTAATATTAAGATTTTAATTATGGGTACTTAATAGTTGCATAAATTTATGGGGTATATGTTATGTTTTGAAATAGGCATATAACGTATAATAACCAGGGTAATTAGATTATCTATCACCTCAAGCACTTATTTCTTTCTGTTGGGAACACTCCAAGTCCACCGTTTTGGTTATTTTAAAGTATATGGTACCTTACGACTGACTATGGTTACCATTTGTGCTATCAAACATTGGATCTTGTTCATTTTGTCCAACTATACCTTTACATCTATGTTTTATTCACTTTTGAAGGCACCTTTTTAATAAAATCTAAATGTTTGATATAACTTCAGAAACCTCTGCCCACATGTAGAAATCATCAGCGTAGCCTCAGGATTTGGATAAGGTTACACGATTATAATACAAGTAGTATCAAGCAAGCACAGTCCCTCATAAAATGGACAACTTAGCTATTTTAATAAACAGCTTAACTTATGAGAAGATGTCTTGGTAACTGCCACTGTCATTGGAGGCTTGGGATACACCAATCCAATCAAAAGGATCAGAATGTATCCCCAGGCTGAGGAAAGATGAAAGTCATTCAACTGTGTTGCAATCTTGTCTTCAGAGGTAATGATGTGAGAAGACTTAATAGATAATAGAAAAGTAAATAGAAAGAATTTATAAGTATTTAGGTAACATAGTCCAAAGAAAGAGAATGTATCTGGCAGACACAGATATTTAAATCTTAAGGGAAATCTATTTTGTTGTGAAGAAGAGATAGTTCATCAGGCTCTTCTGCAGACAGGAAGAAATATCGCTGAAGACAATCTAATTTTCTTTTCTCAGATTCTATGTTCATCGAGAGATCTTGAGGTTATTTGTTTTGAAGTTTGATGCTGGTAAGAATTCCAGTGGATAAGGGACATGTGTATTCCTGCTTATAAACACACTGGTTGGTATTCTCCTGTACGAGAAATTTATTGTGTGTTAATCAGCCTATGTCACCGCACACTTAATATAAACCATGCTCAGAAAACGTGAGCTGGACGACCTCATAAGTGAACAGAGTATCCATAATACTTTGTTGTGCTTAATCTTGATAGTATAAACTGGAGAAAAATATACTTTGTTAGTTTGCCATCTTTTCCCCAAAGTAAATCATTTGGGAATTTGAGTTTTTGGAGTGTCTAATTATGCATTACATTACTGGGTAGAAAAGAATAAATCTATTAACAAGCCTGCCTAGGGCAATTAAAATGAATGCATTAGAAAATTAATTAATGTGGGATGTCCATGAAGTTAGTGTGCAATTTACAGTATAAAACTATGTTAAATTGCACACAAGTTGTACAGACACCCTGTACTAATATGTATTTTAATATGGTGAACATTCAGTAGAAATCAAGCTGAATTTTTTTCTTTTTTTCCCAAATACTACTATTCAGGATATAGGATACTCAAAGATAATGTTCAGCAGATATACTGCCTCCCTAAAAATGACTCAGACACTCAGTGTATCCAAATGACTCTCAAAATTCCACCCTGGGAAATACTTTCCACTTGGAGAAATTGCTGATATAACTAACTCTGGAAAGCATGACACCCCCATGAGCTTCCTTTTTGGTTAGAAATCTCAGGGTAATTGCAAGAGCCATTTTAATAAAATGAAGTTAGATCGCTGATTAGTTTTTTAAGGTTATATTTTTATAATTTTTATTTGAAGACATTTCTGCTGTATTACACCGATGTTGCAAATTGCTCAAAATTCCACAGGTTATGTCCTTTGGGGGACCTAGCTGCCGTGGTATATTATTCCTATTATTAGATATTCCTATTGTAGTGAATCTATTCCAAATAAGTATGAATTTATCGAAAGTCATCTTTTCCCCTTACCTTCGTAGTGATTTTCAGTAAGACTACTATTACATCAAGAGTTGATGAAAATAGTTTTCTGATTGTATTGCCTGGTGAGGCATATGACAACTTTCAGAATTATTTTATCTGGGTGTTTTTGTCGATTACAGTGAATGCTCCTTAAAGTAAATCCAAGCGATGGGGGGAGAGGAAAGTTGGTTATATGCAGTATTTTCTACTTGTGCAAACTACTTCATTGCATCCTCAAACATCCAACAAATATTCCCTAGGTCCACTGCATGAAGGGTTGGCAACTGTGCCAGAGGTCCTCTCACCCGTCTCTTTCCAACATGATGAATGAACATGTGTTTCGTCGACATCCAAAACAGTAAGCAGAATTTTTCTCAAAGTAAGTGGGGGGTGGAGAGGGGGCGCACCTCATCATTAGCTCAAAAAGGATTAGTGTTAACAAAAGCCAACAACTCTTTTTATTACTTATCATAATATAAGAGGAAGTTTCTTTTAAGTATGAAAATGTTCAGGCAACATGATTGTGTTCTAAGCTATGTATGTAATCTTCTACTGAATTCAGTTGTATCTTTTTCCTTGCTATGGTTGATACCTCATTGAATCAAGGAGAAAGATCCTGTTTGTTTCCTACTTGAAGAAGATGACACAGATTGATGTCTCCCAGAGGGCTGGGGTGGTTTCTAAAATGGAGAAATGTTACATCTTAACATGGAACTTTTAATCACTTTCAAGTGATTAGATGACTTGAAAAATTCAGTAAGACAGAAGACTTCTTTATATCTTTAATATCTTTTTTGGTGGTTTCTATTCATTTGCTATTTATAGGACATTTTAAAAAATTGGTGCATACAATAATATGTTGCCATATCTAATTGGGTCTTAGTTTTTCTTCAATTACAGAAAAAAATCTCTGCTCTCCATGGTTAGAAAAATATATAACTTTCTTTTCATGTTCAAGTTCATGAGTTATTGACTTATGCCCCAAAATCTACCTCCAAGCAATCAAACCAAAAATATAAAATGTCTATTGGGCAAAATTTTGTTTATTTAGTCAAAAAACTTTTATAGATCTATCAGAGGGCTGATCCTACTGGGAACAGAAACCACAAATGCCCTGACTTCCTAGGTGTTAGCTTGCAATACAGATGCGTAAAAAGTTGAGGCCACGAAAGGATAGACTTGAGAGTGTCTGAAAAGTCTTTACAGAGGAGGACGTGTTTGAGAAGGCACTTGAAAGATGTAGACACTTACCAGGGAAATAAGAACCATTCAGTCGCGTGCAGGAGATGGGATGGAGGAGAGGGACAGAGAGTCTATAGAAGCTTAAAAAAGCAAGCTCTGGAAGCTTTTGAAAGGAACAGTAGCACCAAATTCACATTTTAAGGTGAAAGAATAGCTCATTTGAGACAGGCACAAAGATTATACGATAAGAGTTCTAGAGGCCGAGTCACTGACTTAGGGCTTCATCTTCTAGGAAATGAGTGAGCACCATACTGTTTTAAGTAGGCAATTTGTATGTTTAAAAAAATGTCACTCCCTGGGCATGTGAAGAAGGAATTCATTTAGAAAGCAGGAAGCAGAGAGATTAGTTAGAAAGCTGCAGGTATGATCCCAGCAAGAGCGGATGGATTGAGCGGTGGAATAACATGAATAGATGGAGAAGATAGACTCAGGATGGTATGTGTAGCACACAGGCAAGTCATGTATTAAATATGAAATGCTTTCTGCCCTAAGTAGATTATAAATTACCCATGTATTGAATTGTTGGGAGATAGGGAAGAAAAGTGATAAATACTAAAAAAAAAATGTGTTATAGACACACAATCGGATAAAAAGCAGATAACAATTACTATTTTGTAATTGGAATACTTTAGTTACTAATAAAACTATACACCAAAGTTATGACTCAATGACTACAAAAATTCTTCTAGAATTCTCTATCTTTCCTTTTGGTTCAAACTTTTTCTGATCTCATTCAACTATAGAAATAAAAATTACAGTATCATCATCTTTATCAAATAATAGCTAGAATAACTAGAGGATGGGCATGATTTGGGGAGTTACAGAGAATTTTTAAGAGAAGTTCAGCATCCTTACACGTCCAGTGAGTGGTAGAAGGTCAGAAAGTGTATGACAAGGGCGGGAAAAATAATGATTTGACCAAGGCAGAGAATTGGTGTGAAGGGAGCTAAGTTTGTCTGGGTGATGGGGGACCCACTGCATACTGTGGAAGGCCACGATGCCTGGCTCAGGAATTCACATGTTAATTAAGATAGTCATACCTTCAGCTAATAGATTATGCCATTATGCTGTGGTCATACCATTTCAGTCAAAGTTTATATGTTGAGTGCTCAGGGCTTCCAATTTCAATACACTTTAGCACAACTATATGCAATTGCTGTAGAGTCTGGCTAAAGATGTACTGCTGGTGTCCCTCTTGCCCTCTTGCTTTTCTCCTTCTTTATTTTGATTTTAAAATGACACCAGAGAGTATTTGTCCTAATACTCTGGATTAGTCAATAATTTAACGAGCAAACATCTCTATGTTCATTAAAAATGAATAAAACATATTTAACATGCAAATGTCTGGCCCCTCTAGGATTGTTTATTTTCAGAGCTGAAGTACAACCTGTATTTTTTGTTATTTTTTTACCTCGCTACCTCTTATACATATTTTTTAAATCTAGTTTTTAAAAAAATATTTTGGAAAATCGATGAAGTTTTCCCTGTCCACACAGAGATTTAAAGCTAAACATTTTGTTGTCCCCTGATTTTTTTTCAGTTTTATTGAGATATAACTGCCAATAAAAATTGTATCTCCAAGGTCCAATACATTATTATGAATCACAGTCCTCGTGCTGCACGATATCTCTGTAGAACGTCTTCATCCTGGCACCGAAACTGTGTGCCCCTCGGGCATCTCCCTGTGTTCTCCACCCGCTGTTCCTGGCAACCCCCTTCTGCTGTTTCTGTGAGTGGAACTGTTTCACATCCCACATAAGCAATAAGCAATATCAGGCTGCACTTGTCTTTCTCTGTCTGGCTGATTTCACTTGGCATAATGTTATTTGGGTTCATCCTTTTTTTGTCATAAATGACAGCAAATGTAAAGGGCAAATAGTATTACACTGTTGGTGTGTGTGTGAGTGTATGAGATAAAGAGAGAGAAAAAGAGATGGGGGGACAGAGAGACAGAGAGAGAGAATTTTCTATGCCCATTCATTGCGAACACTTAGATTGCATGCATCCTTGGCCGTTGTGAATGACACTGCAGTCAGCGTACAAGTGCAGACATCTCTTTGACATTTAGATTCCATTTCCTTCAGATAAGTACTCAATAGTGGATTTCTGAATTCTATGGTAGTTCTAATTTTAAAGTTTAGAGGACATTCCATTCTGTTTTCCATAGTGGTCCTTCTAATTTGCCTTTCTACCCACTGCGTGCCAGAGTTTTCTTTTCTCCACATCCTCTCCAACATTATCTCTTGACTTTTTGAAACAGCTGTCCTAACAAGTGTGAGGCGGTAACTCAGCCTGGATCAGAGTCGCATTTCACCAAGGATTAGCGATATTGAGCGTCTTCTCACATACTTGCTGGTTTGTCTGAACATCCTCATATTCTTCGGGAAAATGTCTATTCAGGTCCTTCATCCCATTTTTTTAAATGACATCATTTGTTTTCCTGTTATGGAGTGGTATGAGTTCCTTATTTACTTTGGATATTACTCCCTTATCAGATATATGGTTTGCAAATGTTTTTTCCCATTCTAGACTTGCCTTTTCATTTTGCTGAGTGTTTTCATTCACTGTGTAGAAACTTTCTTGTATACCTTTGCTTTTTTTGCTTCTGCTTTTGGTGTTATATCCAAAAAATCCTGGCCCAAACCAATGTCATGAAGTTTTTCTACATGTTTTCTTCTGGTAGTTATACATTTTCAGGTCTTATGTTTGTTTGAGGCTTTAATCCAATTTGAGTTGATTTTTGTGTATGGTGTGAGATAAGGGTCTAATTTCACTTTTCTGCATGTGGATGTCCAGTTGTCCCAACTCTGTTTATCACAGAGACAACCTTTCCCCCACTACATGATTTTTATTGAAATCAATTTATCATAAACACGTGGCTTATTTCTGGGCTCCCTAGTCTGTGTCATTGCTCTCCTTGTCTACATTTATCACAGTACTTACTGTCTGTGTTTCATCACTGTAGTTTTGTAGTATATCTTGAAATCAGGAAGTGTGATGTCTTTGCACTGTTCTTGCTTACATTACCTTGGCTATTCAGGGTCGTTTGTGGTTTTATTCTATTTCTGTGAAAACGACATTGCACTACTAACAGGAGTTACACTGAATGTGTAGATTGCTTTGGGCAGTGTAAACATCTTGAAAATAATTCTTCACGTCCATGAATAAAGGATACGTTACTATTTATATCTTCTTCAGTTTTTTTTTCATCAATGTTCTATAATTTCAATAGTTCAATAGTTCAATAAGTTTCAGTAAGTTCAATATCCAGGTCTTTCACTTCCTTGCTTAAATTTACTTCTAAGTATTTTATTGTTTCTTGTGCTATTGTAAGTGGGATGGATTTTCTTAAATTGCTTTTTCAAATAGTTCATGAGGATATAGACATGTAACTGATGAAAGAGTTCATGAGCATATGGACGTGCAACTGATGAAAGAGTTCATGAGCATATAGACGTGCAACTGATGATTGCATGTTGGTCTTGTGTCCTGCAAGTTTATCAAAGTAGTTTTATTAGTTTAAAGTGACTTTTTGGATGGTCTTTAGAGTTTTCTGTTTTCAAGATCATATCACCTATAATGTCTTATTTGACAATGTGTATGTTGTTTTCTTGGCATTATTATTGCTAATATTGCTTGATATTTTGATGCAGTAATCGCCTGTTTTCTTTTCTGAATGTATTTATCTTCGTTCATCTTTACGTGGTTTTTGTTTCTAGTCCTTATCTTAAACATTGTTATTGTTATTGAATTTCAAGCCTTTTAAATTGTGTGAAGGCAAAAAGTGGAAACCTAATTAGCACATGTATATGTAAAAAAATAAAAAAATAAAAAAA
>CAUYRH010004674.1:0-57940 GCA_963574655.1 Perodicticus potto | reverse complement strand
CCAAACAGCTCACAGGCAAGGCCTTTCCAGCCTGCAGTCCCACTGTTGCCCCACCCACAGCTGCCGACAGGATCAGACCGAGTGAACAGACGCAACCACTTGCCCAGTCTCCGCCGCTTTTGCCTTCCTCAGGGTGTCCGGAAGCCTCACGCTGTCTCCCTGTGTCCCCAAGGGGAAGTTCCTGGGTAGATCCCGCCTGCCAGAGATGCCTGAGGTCCTCTCTCCCCGGTCTCACATGCCCAGCCACAGGGAAGTTGTTACTTGGCTGCCATCTTGCTCCACCCCTCTCCCGACGTTGCTGCTTTTTCAATCCTGGTATTGATTTTCTAATTTAAAGGTACCAGGACATGCCGCCCGCGTGTGCCACTTTGTCATAAGGATTATTTTGAGTTAAAGGCAACAAGAACCAGCATGCAAGAAAACTCTTTATCTTTCCCTAACTGCTTAAAAAATATAAAATTTCCCTTCTGTAAAGGATATTTACATTTAATAAAGGCAGTTTCCATTATAAAGGTGTCTCTATACCACGAAGAGAGCTATTCCTATAGACAACACTTACCCCCCTAAATACTTACCTGTATAACAAGACAAGCTTTATTTACCATTCATTTCCTCTACTCTTTCTCAGAATGCCCTCCCACTCCTAGTCCAAATCCCCTTTATAAGCCACCTCCTTGAGCCACAGCTTTATTTGTGTTACCTTACATCATGGATATTTCCACATTTTAAAGGCCAATATTTGAACAGCACTGATGCAAAAGTGCTCTTCCACTGCCCTCTAGTGGATATAGTTGGTTTCTGGCATCACAAGCTAGGTTTTAGCAAAACCTTCCACAGAAAGGAAGGCTCTGTCCCTATACTCTGTCCTCTCCCTGTCATCTTTATTTTTTGGTGTTGCTCATGTTCCTAAAATACACTGATAATATTACTCATTTTTAATGCTAACATAAGTCTATTTACAAAAACAAGTATTTAGTAAGGAAAACATAGTCATGCCATCATTTCCATATTGTGGTGGGCTTGTGCTGCAGAAAAAGGAAGACTATTTCCAACAGAGACGGTGTGATCCCCCGATGCCTAAGATATTTATTACCTGATATTTTACAGAAAAATGGTTGCTGACTTCTAGTCTGGAACACATTGTCAAGGTTCAGGCAGTTGCCAGTGTTCTTGGTTCTTGGTGTGCTCGTGGCAGAAGAATGACCAGACTCACCAAAAACAAGCAAGCATGAAACAAAGCTTATTGAGGAAGAGAAAGATGGGTTTATGCAGCAAGAGCAAGACACAGGTTTACAGAGCAAGATTCATTCACCATAGACAAGAACCAGCCACCATCTTGTTCTGGCAAAAAGATTTTGATTCTCTAGGCCTTCACGATCTGCTGATGAACTATGTATGACCTGACTAAATATTAAATAACTCTAACTTTAACAAAAAGGCTTTGGTTATGGTCTGGGGTCCAATTTTATACTGACCTCCTCCTGGGTCAGACATTACCATGGAACCACTTTGATGGGCAGCTAACAGTGCCCAGCCATGCCGTGAAAATTTTTAAAGATCATTAACTAAATGATTTTCCAAAGACATTCAAAGCACCATAAGTATATTCTTTTTTTTTTTTTTTTACTCTTTCATGATCAACTTAAGTGTGCCATGGAAGTTTAATTATACGTTCAAGAGTGCCGTCAGATTGTAAAAAAGGTTGAAAAACACTGCCGTAGAAGACCGCAGGGGCTGCCACTTGGGCCTCCCTCCCTTGCTGGAGGTTCTTTCCCTTCCCCCACCTTGTTTTTGAGACAGTCTCACTCTGTCACCCTGGGTAAAGTACCCCTGGCATCATCAGCGTTCACAGCAATCTCAGTCTCTTGGGCTGAAGAGATCCTCTTTCCTCCCAAGTAGCTGGGACTACAGGTGTCTACCATGATGCTCAGCTAGGTAATTTTTTTTTTTAGCAGAGACAGAGCCTTGCTCTTGCTCAGGCTGGTCTCAGATTCCTGAGCTCAAGCACTCCACCCACCTTGGCCACCTCGAGTGCTAGGATTACAGGCATGAGCTACCATGCTCAGCCAGATTTAAAAAAAAAAATTTTTTTTGAGACAGAGCCTCAAGCTGTTGCCATGGGTAGAGTGCAGTGGCATCACAGCTCACAGCAACTTCCAACTCCTAACTCCTGGGCATACTCAATTTAGCATCCCAAGTAGCGGGGATTATAGGCGCCTGCCACAACACTTGGCTATTTTTTGGTTGTAGTTGTCATTGTTGTTTGACAGGCCCAAGCTGGATTTGAACCCGCCAGCTCTGGTGTATGTGGCTGGCGCCTTAGCTGCTTGAGCTACAGGCACTGAGCCACAGATTTAAAAATTTTTAACATATTATATTCTGACAGAATGTTTATTAAACTGACATACCATTCACACACCAAAAAGGAACACCCATTTTTCACTTTGGCATGGAACACTCAATTCTCGAAAGTACCCCTTCCTGCTACAAGTATTAAATCTATGGTCCAATAATCCTGGGAATAAGCAAGGGAAAATTATCAAATAGTGTTGATCTTAAGCAAAATTATGAAATAGGCCAGGTTTTTCTTTAGCATCCTGTCACTTCCTCTTGCAGACTCCTGCCCCCTCTCCTGCTTCTTCCACCAGCACTCCTCACAGCGCTGCTAAACATTGTTCTGTGTTCTTCCCACTTAAATCTCTCTTCTTACCAGCTGCCTGGCAACCAGGATGCAGTATTAGGATACATACAGGCATTTGCATTTTAATGGAGTTTCCTGAAAAAATCAGGCCCAAGGGTATGAATCTTAAATGGAAAAATGTCAAGTCCTGCAAAATCCTCAAAATATTCAGTCTTCTACATGGCCGATCTGTAAGGTAATTCCTGTTCAGGGACATTTCCCTATCTTCAGGAGGGATGGACCATCCCTTGCTGCTCCCACTAGGCCTTCCTCCAAAGCCTCAAATGCCTTGTCTGCCACCATGTGTAGTGCTCACATCTACTTAACTCTAAGTTAAGTACTTTTATATTTACAGCATATGGTCTCTTTCAGAGGGATTTCAGCTCATTCTTCAGCCCTGCTTTCCTACATCTTTTCCAGTCTTCTTGGATTCCTGTCTTGTTTATTACCACTCTGTACAAAGTCTTGCTGTAGAAGCTTGAGATGGCCTGTCACAATTAAGCGCTAAATTTTCCCTTTACATAAAATTTGTAGTTAGTAGTACTCTTTCTAGTTATGCTAAAAGTATGAGTTAGGTGTGGTTTCATTGCTGTTATTGTTGACCTGTATGCTTTTTTTGAGAATGAATGGATTGGTTTAGACAGCTGCCATAATCCTAGGGTCACTTAGAAGTAAACTCTGATTTTATTTGAAAGTTATCTTTTCCATTTCCATTTCTAGAGGGTATTCTCACTGAATTTGGAACTCTGGCTCAGATGTTTGAAACTTTTGAAGATATTCCACTATCTTCTGGATTCTATTATTTTTGTGAAGAAGTCAGTCATCAGTTAATTATTATTACTGTGGGGTTTTATTTATTTATTTGTTTGTTTATTTATTTATTTTAGACAGAGTATCACTATGTCACCCTTGGTAGAGTGCCATGGCGTCACAGTTCACAGCAACCTCAAACTCTTGGGCTTAAGCGAGTCTCTTGCCTCAGCCTCCCAAGTAGCTGATGACAGGTGCCCGCCATGATGCCTGGCTATTTTTTGGTTGTAGTTGTCGTTTGGCAGGCCCAGGCTGGATTTGAACCCGCCAGTTCTGGTGTATGTGGCTGGCACTTTAGCCACTGAGCAGGTGTTGAGCCAATTATTGTTACTGTTGGTCTGCTGGATTCAAGATTGTTTTTCCCAAGTATCCAATGTACTCAGCCCTACTATGAAACCAAGTTATAGCTTTCATATGACCCAATTATAGCCCAAAAATATGGGGAAAGGGAGGGGAGGGGATGGGGGTGGGGGAGGATGGGTGGAGAGAGGGCAATTGGTGGGACCACACCTACAGTGCATCTTACAAGGGTACATGTGAAGGTACCATTTACTAAATGTAGAATACAAATGTCTAACACAATAACTAAGAAAATGCCATGAAGGCTATGTTGACCTGTGTGATGAAAATATTTCAAATTGTATATAAAACTAGCACATTGTACCCCACGATTGCATTAATGTACACAGGTATGATTTAATTAAAAAAAAGAAAGATCCCTTTGTCTGGAGCTTTTAGCATTTTCATTATGATGCATCTGGATAAAAGTTTCTTTTTATTTATGTTGCTTGGAATTTACAGAGGTTATTGTGAAAGCACACACATATAATGAGAATAAGATGGGGGCTGTCAGGCTAGGGCAGACATGACATAGCTGGTGTGGTCTGCTTAGGTCCTGCCTGACCCTCACCCCATCTCCCATTCTTACTGTTCTGTAAATTTAGCTCCCTCCCTGAAGATGCCTATCTTGAGTACTTTGGGAGGATTGATTTAGGAAATTAACTTTTGAATTGAAATGTTGTTTTGGGTCATTGACAGGGCTGAGTGCAGAGACTTGCCCCAAATAGAACCAAGCACAGGTACACAGAAACGAGTGCACAAGTCCTGCCCAGAAAGGAACGAGTGCACCAACCCCCAGCCCCCAGACCCTTATATTCCCACCCTGCCTTAACCCACACGCTGACTTCCTTTTTGAACTCAGCCCACTTGCACCTAAGTAAATAAAGGCCATGTTGCCCACACAGAACCTGGACTCTATTTTCTTTTGTTCACGTCTTGGAATAATCTCTTATTTTTGGTGAAAACCTGGGACGGGGAGAAGCCCCCTCGGGGAGCCAAGATACACCCCTTCAGACTCATTCCCAACTAGATGGACTCTTGTTCCCACGAGACAAAGGGAAACATAAGGACTCCTCCGAGCCCCCCTCCCCGCACAGAATCCACGAGGTGAGCATTTGTCTATAGCCCCTCTGTGAGCCTTTCGACTTCTCTTTCCTTTCTCCACTCCAACTCCTCTCTCCCTCTTCCTCCATTTCTGGAGGAACTCTGACAAAACTCTGACAGTCCATGCTTCCTAAATCTGCGACTGGTCATGGACTAACCCCGGGGAGTCAGACTCACCTGTCCAATGCCTAGTAGCATGGGGATGCCCAGGGACTAGGCACTGGGCCACTCTTTTTGGGCTGGTCCATCAGGGACACCTGGTAACCTCCTAGGCCCCAGCCTCGGCCACTTCGTCCTCCTCCCTCATAAGTTTTCTTTTTGTCCTTGCTTTGACCTCATCTATTTTCTACCTCGTTTCTGATATGGGGGCTGCTCCGTCACAAATTCCTCCTTCTTTACCTTTAAGCTAACTCTTAACTCACCTTAAGCCTCTACATCTTTACCCCAACCTTAAACCTAAACGATTCATCTTTTTTCTCTAATACAGCTTGGACTATGTACAAACTAGATAGACAATGGCTCACAATGGCCTGAAAATGGCACTTATTTAACCTTTCAATCCTCACTGACCTCGACAATTACTGTTGGGGATTGGGCAAATAGTAGGAAGTCCCTTACATCCAGGCCTTCCTCCTTCTCTGAAACATTCCTTGTGTTCGTTTTATGAACCTTCTCAAATTTCCCTTGCGCAGGTCAAAGTGGCATACCTCGATCCTCCTGAGCCCAACTCTCCTCTATCTTCCTTTGACCCAGCAGACAACCCTCCTCCTTCTGCCCTTCCAGACTCCCCCACAGCCCACAGAATTCCACCATCCTCCCTCTCTCCACCACTCCCCACCCGCCTTCCGCTGCCCGTGGGCGGGAAAGGAAAGACAGCAGACTCAACTTCCCTACATCATACTGGATCTGGCCACACCTTTGGACCTTCCACTTCCAGACCACCACAATCTCCATATCCGCTCCAAGAAGTTGCAAGAATGGAAGGTATCATCAAGGGTTCACATTCTATTTTCTCTCTCAGACCTGTTCCACATGTCAGAAACTAGGTTCGTTCTCCTCAGATCCCACAAAATACTCTCAAGAATTCAGATATCTGATCTGACCTGGCATGATTTATATGCCATCCTTACCTCTACCTTAACTTCGGAGGAGGGGGAGCAGGTTTGGACCTAGGCCCAGGTCCACACCAAAGATCTATGGAGAAGAGACCAAACCCTGCTGGAGGGTGCGAGAGCCATTCCCCAGGAAGACCCAGTTGGAATTACCAAGCCAACGCTCCTGAAGTCTGCCTCCATAACCACATGGTCCAGTGTCTCTTAGAGGGATTGTGAATAAAAGCCCATAAGGCTGTCAATTATGACAAACTGAAAGAAATCACCCAGAAACAGGATGAAAATCCTGCCCAGTTTATAGCCTGTCTTAATGAAGCCTTCCACTATTGTACCGCCCTATCACTGGAGAGCAATGAGGGCAGGCTCATTATCAACATGCATTTTATCTCCCAGTCTGCACCCAACATCCAGAAAAAACTCCAAAAATTTCCCCAGTGCCCTCAGACCCCCTCAACGAGATCTCATCAACCTGGCCTTCAAGGTCTTCAATGACCAAGAAGAGGCCTCTAAGTAGCAGCGCCTCTAGAGCTCCAGTTATTGGCTTCTGCCATTAGACAAGCCCCGACTACTTCTCAAAACTCCTCTGGACAGTCTGAAAAAAGAAAACCTCCCCCAGGGACCATGCTTTAAGTTTGGAAAAACTGGCCAGCTGGGCGAGGAAGTACTCAAATCCAGGCCCTTCCCCCAAGCCAGGCCCAGCCTGTGGAGGTCCTCACTTGAAGTCTGACTGCCCAGGTTTTTCTGAGGATCCAGTCCACACTCACTCCCCAGGACCTTGCTGAATTCCCCCACCTCTTTGGCTTGGTGGTGGACGACTGACAGTCCTGTAAGTGCAGGAGGCCCCTTGGACAATCACTAAGTCTGAATGCAGGGTAACTCAAATAGGGGAAGGTAAGTTGATCTCTTTTCCTATTGATACCGGTGCTACCTACTGCACCCTACCCTCCTACAAAGGACTTAAGTAACAAACGAAGATCTCGGTGGTGGGTATTGATGGCAATTTGCTATGCCTTCACGCTACCCTGCCCTTGTGGTGCTCATTTTCTGGACACTGTTTTTCACATTCATTTTTTATCATTCCTTCATGCAGGATTTCCCTATTAGGCAGATATATGCTGTCAAAATCACAAGCAACCCTAACAATTCCTGTTGGCTCCCACCTCTCACTACCCATCTTACTCCTAACCCCTCCCCTACAGCCCCTCCATTCTTTCAATCTGACCTCCCCACAGGTATCATGTGGGGCACCTCTCTTCCTTCTATAGCTTGCCATCATTCTCCTATCCTCATTGCCCTCTGACCCCAACATTGATATCCTTCCCTTAAACAATACCCAATCCCCACAGTCGCCCTTAAGGGCATTAAACCACTCATCCTCAAACTCCTGTCTGCCAGCATTCTCAAACCTCCTAACTCCCCCTACAATACTTCCATCCTTCCTGTAAAAAAAATCCAATGGTTCTTGGCGTGGCACCCACAGCACAGTGGTTACGGTGCAGCCACATACACCGAGGTTGGCGGGTTCGAATCTGGCCTGGGCCAGCTAAACAACAACTGCAACTACATGTAAAAAATAGCGGGTCATTGTGGCGGGTGCCTGTAGTCCCAGCTACTTAGGAGGCTGAGGCATGAGAATCAATGGAGCCCAAGAGTTTGAGGTTGCTGTGAGTTATGAGGCCACGGCCCTCTGCCAAGGACGACATGGGGACTCTGTCTCAAAAAAAAATCCAATGGTTCCTATCAGTAAGTGCAAGACTTACATTAGTTCAGTCCATTCACCCAGTAGTCCCTAATCCCTATAACCTCCTATCTACCATTCTTTCCAATACCTCCCATTACAGTTTTAGATCTCAAAGATGCCTTTTTTACCATCTCCACCCATGAGCTCTCCCAACCCCTCTTTGTCTTCACCTGGACCAACCCTGATCAGGCACTTCAGTCAAGCTCCAGCAGTTAACTTTACAGAAAAATTCCACAGGTCTTCAGTATGTGGATGACCTTCTCTTACATGGCTCCTCCCCTACTGCTTCCTGGAAAGACTCCATTTACTTTCTTTCCTTGCCACCAAGGGTATAGAGTGTCTCCTTCCAAAGCCCAGTTAACCTCTCCCTCTCTCTGTTACCTTGGCATCTTCTTGCAGTAAAGAGAAAAACTCATTCCCCCTGACCACATTCAGGCCATCTCTTTCTTACCCTTCCCCAAACAAAAAATGACCTCCTCTCCTTCCTGGGAGGTTCTAGGATATTTTAGAGCCTGTATTCCAATTTCACAGGCTCGGCTTAACATCTATACACTGCTGCTAAAGGTCCCCCAACCAACCTCCTAGATGTGCAGCAGCTTTGGTCAAGGTCCTTCCTCTCCCTACAATGCTCTCTGTCCCAAGCACTCTCCCTCCATCTCCCTGATCCCCACTATCCATTTTATTTCTCAGTATCACAACACCTGATGTGCAGTAGGGGTCCTAATATAGAAACGTCACAATAATCACCTCCCAATAGCTTTCCTCTCAAAACAGCATTCACAGCCCTAGACTGGCCCCCTTGCCCCTGAGTGGTGGCAGCCATGTCCCTCCTTTTCCCAGAGGCCCAGAAACTTACCTGCCATGCCCCCACATATCTCCTTACCCCTCATAACATTCCATCTCTTTTAAAACACCAACACTTACCATCTTTACTCTGTACACCTTGTTTACTCCAGCTCCTAATCCTCTTTATAGAAAACCACTTTCTCCACTCACTTTCTCACTGGCCCTGCATATAACCCCTCATCTCCAATTGGCCGCCCTCTGCTCACATGACCCTCATACTTTTCAGAACTCATTCCATCACTGCTGGCCTTTAGTCAGGGTAACATTACACCCTTTCCCCAACATCTCCCTCTTTCCTTTCGCTAACCCTGAAGACACCTGGTTTATTGACAGTTCTTCTAAGCCCAACGCTCACTCACAAAGGCAGGCTTTGCCATTGTTTTCTTCCAGCATTATCACCTCTACTACTCTGCCCCTCAGCACCTCTTCACAACAGGCAGAACTCTTAGCCTTCACTGAAGCCTTACAACTCACATTCCATTAACCTATATATGGATTCTAAGTACGCTTTCCACATAATCTATCACCATGCAGCCATATGGCAAGAAAGAGGATTCATTACCACCCAAGGCTCCTCTATTGAAAATGCCACTCATTAAAAACCTCCTGAACGCAGCCACTCTCTCAAAGCAAGTAGCCATCATCCATTATAAAGGCTACCAGAATAAAACAGATCCCATTTCCAAAGGCAACCAAAAAACCAATATAGAAGCCAAACATGCAGCTCAATGCCGTACACCCCACCCCACCCCAGAAGGCTAGTAATTGTCTTTTGATAAATTCTCTTCAATATATACATCTGAAGAACAGGACAATTACCAGCACCTTCCCACAAGGGGAGGATGGTTCCTTCGACAGAGAAAATTTATCCTTCTTTCCTCCTAAGCACAAAATATCCTCTTTTCCCTCCACAATAGCCTTCACAATGGCTTCAGGCCTCTTTATCCCCTTTCTCCACTCCTTTCTCACCCACAGCTATCTTCCCTTTCACAACAGACAACCCAGTCTTGCAGAATCTATACCTGGGTCTCACCCCAGGGAGCCGTAAAAACACCCCCTTTCCCCACACATCAGGCCCAAAGCTAAACCTCCAGATAAGACTGACAGATTGACTTCACCACATGGCTCCTGTAGGAAAATTTAAACTTCTAGTTTGGGTCAATACCTTCTCAGGGTGAGTCAAAGTCTTCCCCACAACAGGCAAGAAAACCCATGAAGCTGTCTCCACCCTCCTCCACCATTATTCCTAGATTCAGCCTCCCCAACTCCATTCAGAGTGACAACGGTCCAGCTTTCATGAGCCCGATCACCTCCCAAACCTCACAAGCCCTAGGAGTCCAGTGTCGCTTACATGTGCCTTACAAGCCCCAATCATCAGGGAAAGTAGAATGAATGAGCAACATCCTTAAACAGCATCTCACCAAATTAGTGCTCCAACACAAACAAGACTGGATTAAGCGCCTCCCCATCACTTTACTCCATATTCACTCTATCCCTTGCAAACCCCTCTTTATAGCCCTTTTGAAATAATGTATGGCGGAACTATTATTCTAGGCCCTGGACCCCTTCCAGACTTCATCATAGGAAACTATTTTCTCATCCTCCAGAAAACCAGGGACGAACTTAGAAAACAATAAACCAAGTCTTACCCCAACCCTCAGCAGAGAAGAGTCAGAGACCAACTGGTAGGACAAGTTTTCCTCAAATCTCCCTTGCCCCACAAGACGCTATCCCCTCACTGGACAAGCCTTCACACCATTCTTTATAGCACCCACACGGCTGTTTGCCTCTTGGACCCCCGAGTCTGGATCCACCGGTCCCAAATAAAGCTATGTCCTATAGAAAAACTTCCAACTCTGGAAGACCTCACTGTCCTGCAAGATCTACAACACTCCCTTATTCCCCAGCTTCTAGACACCTCCTTCTCAGCTGCCCTGAACACTGCCTCTCTCCTCTCACCCTCAGGATGCTGGATGTGCCTTTCTTTATACCAACAACTTTTCAATCCCATACCTGTACCTGACACATTACAGAATAACACAGCTCCGTTTGGCCCCATAACTACGAGCTTTCTACCTGTAACTTCCCCTAATTTAACCTGCTTCAATCTCACCAGTACAGAAGACTCTGTAGACTTTACAAAATCTGATCTATGTTCCCTCAACTCAACTTTTCCCTTCTATAACTCCTCCTGTGGCCCTCTGGGAATATTTTTCCTCTGCGGCCACTCCATCCATTGGTGCCTGGACACTAACCACTCTGGTCTTTGCACCCAAGTTTTCCTCACCCCCTCCAGATCTCTTTTGTGAATGACTCCTCCCTAACTCAGGCCTTCATCATCCCCCTACTTCCAGACAAAAAAGTGCCACCCTTCTCCCTGTATTCCTCAGAACAGACATAGTGGCTGCACTTGGCATTGCAGGCATTAGTACACCAACTCACTTTTATCACCAACTCTCCCTAGAACTCAATGAAGATGTGGAAAAGGGCAGCAGACTCTGTAGTCACCCTACAATCCTAAACTAATTCTTTAGCTGCGGCTTGGCGCCCATAGCACAGTGTTTCCGATGCCAGCCACATACACCGAGGGTGGCGGGTTCCAACCTGGCCGGGGCCAGCTAAACAACTGCAACAAAAAATAGCCGGGCGTTGCAGCAGGCACTTGTAGTCCCAGCTACTTGGGAGGCTGAAGCAAGAGAATCGCTTGGGCCTGAGAGTTGGAGGTTTGCTGTGAGCTGTGATGCCATGACACTCTACCAAGGGGAACAGTGAGACTCTGTGTCAAAACAAAAAAGATTCTTTAGCTGTAGCAGTCCTCCAAAATCACTGAGCCTTAGATTTGCTTACGGCAGAAAAAGGAGGCACATGCATTTTTCTGGGAGAACAATGTTGTTTCTTTGTCAACCAGTCAAGAATAATCACAAGCAAAGTAAAAGAACTTGGAGAACAAATCAAACAGAGACAAATCTTGAAACATCTAGTACCCGGTTTTTATTCGATTCCTGGCCTCCTTGGTTATTTCCTATTTTAGGGCCACCAATTATTATCGTTCAGGTTTCAGACCAGTAGTCCTCTGCCTCATTTCCCGATTTATTGACCAGGCAGTCACCCCAAAAAACAACCGCTCATATCTTCACCCTACACAGATATCAACTAGTTCAGACTAAAGACCCAAGAGTGCTTCTGTAAACACCACCCCCACTCCCTCCCTTTTTTTCCTGTATAGGCAACCCATGCCAATTCTCAACCCACAGGAAGCAGTCAAAGACACACCATGTCCATCACTCCGCCTCCTTATAAGAGACTAAAAAAACCGGGATGACAGAGCCCAGCACAGGGACACAGAAAACAAGTGCACAAGTCCCGCCCATAAAGAAATAAGTCCCCAACCCTCCCCATCCTTATGTTCTCACCCTGCCTTAACAGTGCTGACTTCCTTTTCTGACTCAGCCCACTCATACCCAAGTGAATAAAGGCCCTACTACCCACACAGAACCTGGACTCTGTTTCCTTTTGTTCACATCTTAGAATAACTGCTCAGTCATGAGGTTATACTGATTATTGTTTACTACGGGTCATGGTTTCTACTGATTGTTTAATATAAAGGTTAACATGGTCTTCACTTTGAATTTAAATGTTTAAAACGATAATATTAGAAATGGAAGATCACAACAGTCTTAGAGAGGCTACTTTCACTGTTCTCCAGAATCCCATCCTTCTGACAAAGTTTGGTGGACCTATCCCTGTCTCTGCATATTGCTGATGATGACACTCTGCCGGACCTCTTTGTCTGGTAACAACTGAACCTGTATCTTGATGTCTACTTGTAAAGTCACAGAAAGAGGAGAGGTAAACATATGACTTTCTTACTAAATCCAGTAGTTCTCTTACCTTATGTTTATTTTCCACCTTTTTCTATCCTTGCTTCAATTTATATTTCTTCCGACCTATACTTCTTGTTTTGAAAGTTATGCCAAATGCAAGGCTCTGCCACTCGGTTGTTTCTTACTAAATGAGCAAATAAAACACTCCCAAGGCAAAATACTTCCAAACAGTGTTGGCCTCACCTCTATGAACCTTCTTCTACATTTTGTTCCACTAATGACCGACTATATTGGTAACACTTGGTTTTTAGGAATATGTTTTTTATACTTTGTTCAGACTTTTTACTTTTTTTCAGCATAAAGGTTAAATTGCTTAATCTGCCATAAGCTGCATAAGAATTTATAACATAGTTATTTACAGTATGTTCAATGAGCTTTCATTTTCTCTTCTACTAGGATATAAATGAATTATCCACTTTTGTAGCCAGGCATCAGACATGACACATTTAAAGACAAAATTCATTTGCTCATATGTAACAAGGCCATCAAAATTGTAAGAACAAAGACTATATTTCATTTTTGGTAACAATGACAATAAAGCTTTCTCAGGAAATTGGGCTAGTACTTGTTATAATAATATGGTTGGCTTTCATTTTAAATAAAGAATATATTAAGTCCTCAGAAAACCAGGTTTAAAAAAAAGAACCTAATAAATCAATACAGTGAATAGTATGTCTTTATTCTATTTACAGTACATTTGTTATAAATATAATACATTTTTGAAAAGCTTATTTTTAATTAACTTGAGTAGATTTATATTTTAAACAGATCAACTCAATTATTAAAGTTATATAATAAAGAATATGATAATTTTAATGACAAAAAGCTTATTGTGAAATAGTGCACTCTATACTGAGATGAATGAGGGAAAAAAAGTCAAACTCCTTTCAAAACTATATTCAAAGCATCAGAAAAATTTTTTCTTTTTACAAATATGTATAAGCTTTAGGGACCACCAGATACTGAAATATGAAGACTCTATAACCAAAGTTCAAAGCAGATTTAGAGAACCATGTAAAACAAGACAGGAGAATTGGTTTTTAACACTCTGGAACTTCACAGTAAAGCTGGATTTATAGACTAATGGCTTAATAGGAGTATCGCCAACAAGGCTTTTCCTTCCTCAAAGTCATCTCTTAATATTTGTATACCACTGACAAATTGTAACAGCAGACTTAGACGTTGTTTTTGAAGATGGGGCTTAATAAGGTACATGGGCATGATGAAACTCTGTATTATAAGCATGTAAATTATTACCAGGATTTAAAGAAATATAAAAAAAAGAATGTAAGTATTCTCAGTCCAACGTGCTTTGCATCATCAATAAAATGACAAGTCAAAGTATTTTGCAGTGATCAGATACCAACAACCTCCATTAACAAGTTAGGTTATTTCAAATACTGCTGTAAAACCCATTACGCAAAATTAAACTGATTCTTGTGGATTTCAGTACAAACGTTCAAGTTGTCACACATTATTGATGATGATCAGGGCAGGCATGGAGTTCTGCTGACTTGTTTCAAACACTGTAACTTGGTCTGATAACTTAGCAAATACCCTAGGAGTTCCAAGGTTATAAACACCAGTATGAACAAAGCATGCTTTCAGATGCAAACTGTGAATCTCCTGGCTTTTCAGCTGAAGTTTATACTGCGTTTGTCCAAGCCATGTGAATGAGCCATGGATTTCCAGTGCTTCTGGACTAAGGGAGGAGAAAAGAGTAAGTTGCAGAACTTTTTCTTTATAGTTTTTTTCCAAGATCCAATCAACATATCCCTTTCATCAAGCAATTCTATTTCTAGAAAGTATTTTATGAAACCAACTGCTTATTAATAACAATATATTACCATACTATATAGTAGCTCACATTTATTAACACTTACTACTTCCCAGGCACAATGCTAACAGTGGATTTTCTCATTTAATATCCACAACAAAAGACAGTAAATAATGTAATTTGATTTCAAACCTGAGCATTTAGCCCCTTGCTTATCCATATATGAAATAAATATGTATACAAGAATGCTTATAATATTGAAACTGTTTAAAATACTGAAAAATGGAAAATAACCCAGGTACCTATCAATTAAGCCTTGGTTAATTAATTTATGACACATCTAATCATATACATCATGTGTCAGAATTTCAGTGAACTGTCCTGTATCCTGTTTGGGCTGTTATACAATGATATTCACTAGCTTCATACTATTTTTATAAAAATTTAAAAATTTCTGAATTCCAAAAAGTGCCTGGCTGTAAGGATAGCTGATGTGGGATTATGAACCTGGATGTTTTTCTTTTTCTTAATTATTATTCTATAATCAGAAACAAATATTTTAATATTTAATACCTCTATTATAATTCTGTAAGCCTTCTGCAACATCAAACGAAACATCAGGGCATCTTGAGTTAACTTTCTTATCATGTTAGGCAATTATTTGCATAATTTCAAAATATTAAATTGCTCTCAAATCACTTTAAACAAACTATAAAATAAAATTTTACCTTGTTGTTTTATGCCGAAGATCAACTATTACGTCTACATCAGCCTTAGAACAATTAGAAAGTAAAAGGGTCACTGGTACTAAACAAAGGCTATAGAAGAAAAATAAAACAGTTAACTTTGTATTTCCTCCTTCTTAAAAACAATTTTCTTGAAAATAACATGTTATACTAACAGAAAACATAAACTCCTTAAAAGCAATCACATTCATGAAAGAAAAATATCAAATTCCCAATCACTTAAGAAAAATTATTTTGTAAATAAAAAATATATTAATAACTCAGTACTAAACATCAGAATATATACAATACAAAAATCAATATTTCCATTTACTATGATTAATCTTTAAAAAAAAACTGAAGTTTTTTTTTGTTTTTTTTTTTTTTGAGCCAGAGTCTCACTTTGTCACCCTCAGTAGAGTGCCATGGAGTTGCTCACAGCAACCTCTAACTCTAAGGCACAAGCAATTCTCTTGTCTCAGCCTCTCGAGTAGCTGGGACTACAAGCGCCCGCCACAACATCCAGCTATTTTTAGAGACATGGTCTCACTCTGGCTCAGGCTGGTCTTGAACCTGTGAACTCAGGTAATCCACCCATCTCAGCCTCCCAAAGTACTAGAAGTACAGGTGTGAGCCACTGCGCCCGGCCAACTAAAGTGTTTTTAGATGATTTGCCAAAATGATCTCAACTTGAAAATATTAATGAAGAAAAAGTAAATCATGAAAATGCCAACAACTTATGTTGTCTTTATTAAAAACTAATTTTGAGAATTTGGCCAAGATTGACATTCAGATTTCTATCAAATTTGCATAAAGTAATGTTTTGGAGACAAGTTTCTATAATAACAAGTTATGAGGACATCCCTTTCAAGTGACCCATGCTCAGGTACGCCATGCTAGTTTCTGATATTATTTTATCCACAGAAAAAGGCAAAGGCAGTGAAAACATATGAATAAGATGTTATAGATTTCAAATCAAGAATACAAGAAATGAATATAACCTATATTCATAAATGAAGCCTGGTTACATATATTTAGGTTGATGCAAAAGTAATTAGTTTTTGCATTGTTGAAATTTACCAATTGATACTAGAACACATTCTTAAATAAATGTGGTTATGTTGTACATCATTTTAATGTACATTTTTCGCTTTGTTTCTTTGCTAATGACTTATTACTTGATGTTCATTTTATAATTATTTTGAACTATGAAAATGAAGTCTGACAAAAAGCAAATTTGAGTTATTTTCTTATGTGAGTTCCAAATGCGTCATAAAGCAGTGAAGACAACTCCTAACATCAACAAGACATCTGGCTCAGAAACTGCTAACAAACAAACAGTGCAGTGGTGAGTCAAGAATTTTTTTTCTTTTTTTTGAGACAGAGTCTCACTCTGTCACCCTGGGTAGAGTGCTGTGGCATCATAGCTCACAGCAACCTCAAACTACTGGACTCAAGCAATCTCTTGCTTCAGCCTTCCGAGTAGCGGGGACTACAGGCACCCACCACAATGCCAGCCTAGTTTTTTTTTTCTATTTTTAGTAGACATTGAGTCTCACTCTTGCTCAGGCTGGTCTCAAACTTGTGAGCTCAAGCCATCCACCTGCCTCGGCCTCTCAGAGTGTCTGAAAGTTGACAACGACCAAATGAGAGTAGTCACTGAAGCTGATCCTCCGGCAACTACGTAAAAAGTTGCCAAAGAACTAATTATCAACCATTCTACAGTTGTTCAGCATTTGAAGCAAACTGAAAAGGTAAAAAAGCTCTGTAAGTGGGTGCCTCATGGGCTAATGGAAAATTCTTGTTTTCAAGTGTCGTCTTCTCTTATGCTACGCAACAAACCATTTCACAACTGAATTGTGACATGTGACAAAAAGTGTATTTCATATGACACAACCAGCAACAACCAGCTCAGTTGCTGGACTAACAGGAACCTCCAAAGCACTTCCCAAAGTCAAACTTTCACCAGAAAAGGTCATGGTCACTGTTTGGTGTCCTGCTGCCAGTCTGATCCACTATAGCTTTCTGAATCCCAGAGACCATTACATCTGAGAGGTCTGCTCAGCAATCAATGAGATGCAATGAAAACTACAACACCTGCACCCAGCACTGGTCAACAGAGAGGGCCTGATTCTTCACAACACAGCAGATTGCACATGACACAACCAACACTTCAAAAGTTGAACAAATTGGCCTACGAAATTTTGCCTCATTCACCACATTCATGTGCCCTCTCACCAACTGACTACCACTTCTTCAAACATCTTGACAACTTTTTGCAGGGAAAATGCTTCCACAACCAGCAGGATGCAGAAAATGCTTTTCCAAATGTTCATCAAATCCTAAAACATGAATTTTTATGATATAGGAAGAAACAAACTTATTTCTCATTGGCAACAATGTGTGGATTGTTGCCAATGGCTCCTATTTTGATTAATAAAGGTGTGTCTGAGCTTATTTATCATGATTTAAAATTCATGGTCCAAAACTGCAATTACTTTGGTACCAACCTAAATATTTCACTCTATAACGAAGAGACAGTAAAGAAAAAAATTGAAATCTTACAACCTCACACAAAGTAAGTTTTAAATTCTGCTCAGATAATGTATTTCATGCTTTCAGAAACTTTATATTCTCTTACTGAGAAATATACACATGGTGCATGTCTGATTTATGACAATTAGGTCAACTTAAGGAAGTGGTCAACTATGGAGGTTCTATTATATTTTCTAAACAAGGCTGTAAATAACGCAGATTTCACTAAATAAAAACCAAGATGGATTTAAAAACATATTCCTAGGTTGTGCAGGTGCTACACCACTTCTCACATGGCAAGAGGGACAAAAAAGACTAGTGAGTAGATTTTCAGTTTGAAGTATCTCATTAACTTAAATTCCAGAAGCATAATTCATACCAAAGTTAAAACCCAGGAACTTAATGCTATTCGGTTCCCATTTGATCCTCAAATGTCAAATCCCCATGCCTTATCTAAATGCTTCATAGAGGAAGAAATGTGAACATCTAGATGTCTCCTGAAACTCAGGAGAAACTCATTCATTATCTTCATTCCAGCGAAAAGCATTTTGATCTTAATATCTCTGTTAAGTTCTTAATTTTGCCCAGCACTCCTGTGCATCCTTAGCCAACATCTTCTCATTCTTCTCAGTAATTATCCTAAAATTTCACCTTCTTCAAATTCTCTACCCATAATTACTCAAAAGTAATTTAGAGATAAGACAGAAAAACTTGCTCTTAAAAACACCTCCTAAAATGAAGGCACATTAATGAGTATAAACTTACTAAAATTTCTTCCTATGTTCTTTATTCCCTGTTTCAAAAGAAAGATAAGAAGAACCTTCTTTAGCCCAAACACAATCCTGTCATTCTTCAGCATGTGTATCTTTCCATCTACTAAGGATTCAGTTACTTTCCCTGTAAACCATCCTTTCCCTCAAGACCACAAACATGTCTTACCTAGTAAGAAAACAAAAACGGATACTACCTGATCCTGGATGACCACCTGCTTTTCAAAAGGGTGGTCAACACAGTATCTTTATTTCCCCACTACTCATTCTCTTCTCAATTGATGTCATACTTCTAGCCCCTATATTATGACATTCTGCTTAAAACTCATGAATGACCTCCTTATTGTCAGACTGAATAACTTGGTTCATTTACTGTTTGGGCATTGCGTAGCATTAAACTGTTAACCACGTCTCTGGAACTGTTCTCACTCAACATTTGAGATACTACTTACTTTCTTCTTACTGTTTTTCTCATAGTAATTCTTTACCCCTTTTCCATCAGTATCCTTCATGAGCTCCTTTTTCCTTAGCTCTCCCAGTTATCACTGTTCTGCAGGTCACCATTCTCTCTTTGTACTGTTCCATCCTATCCCCACGCCTATCCAGGGTGACTTCACCAAAATTCTTACCTTCAAGTATAATTTACAGGCTAGTTCTAATAAGTTTTTTGTCATCTTTTCTTGTATAGAGACTGCAAACTGGCGACCTTTTGAAAGGTCACCAGATTTAAGACTTAGCAAAATCATATAGTTTTGTTCCTTGCTTTTGACTTAATGATAAACTAGCTCCTTGTTAATAAGAAACTTTTGGAAACTCACAGATGGCTTAAGGGAATATCCATTTTTAACCATAGCTGCAAAATATATGATAATCATAGTAAAGGTTAAATTACTTACAGTAATTTTTATAGACTCAAAATTACCTAAATTTCCTTCAGTATTTGGGTTAATACCACTGGCCTAAATAAGTAAATGTAGATGTGTGTTATTAAAACATTTAAACAAAATTAAAACTCAAACCTTTTTTGATGAAATGGATGATTAAATGATTCTGGGTAGTGAAGACTCGTTTTAATCAGATTAGAAAGCTGCTCTACTGATGGTCGTGAGGAAACTGTAGTGTTTTCTGGCCTGAAAAATTTTAACAGTTCCATTTCTGGTGGCTCCTGAGAAAAGAAAGAAAAAAAAAATGTGACAATAAGGCCGGGCGTGATGGCTCATGCCTGTAATCCTAGCACTCTAGGAGGCCAAGGCCAGTGGATTGCTCAAGCTCAGGACTTCAAGACCAGTTTGAGCAAGAGAAATACCCCATCTCTATTAAAAATGTAAAAACTAGCTGAGTGTTATGGCAGGCACCTATAGTTTCAACTATTTTCGAGGCTGAGGCAAGAGGATCACTTGATCCCAAGAATTTGAAGTTGCTGTGAACGATGACACCAGAGCGCTCTAACCAGGGTAACAGAGTGAGAATTAGTTTCGGAAAAAAAAAAAAAAATGTGACAATAAAAAACAAACTTATTAAATGTTAAAAACCATTTATTTAAAAATCTTATTTAAAAAGTTAGTATATACAAACAAAATCTATGAATAAAACCAGTAAAATTAATCTAAGGCATGAACAATACTTTTTCTGCTGCTATTTAAACTAATAGTTGCTATCACTTGCAATATAATACAGGATCAAGAAATCATGTTCTAGATTATTCATTCCCCACTAAGTATGTATTGGAGTTAGGTCTGAATTCCAAAACTTAACATATTAACTCTGTGGTCTTGAATAAGTTATTTAAATACTTTAAAACTTAATTCCCTTTTATGTAAAAAAGGGTTCATAACAATAGTAACTTTAAAGGTTGTTATGACTGTCATCTGGTAATAGTGCTTAGGATTTAGGACTGCAGACATTCAATTGTATAGCATCTGTCTTAATAGTTAAACATCTAAAATTGCCTTAACATTTTTTTCAAAAAGTATATGGCTGGGTTTTATAGATTACAGTGCTTCAACTACATTAGCTACAGGTCAATTTATGCATGTAAAAAATCTTAATATAGCTGGTATCAGGCATTTATTTATAAGTATTTCAATAAATATGAATCTCATCATCTAAATAAAAACAAACATCTACTCTTATTTTCTTTTTTTGTTATTTTTTCTCCATTTTCCCTCACCACCCAGGAGAAGTTTGATTTGGATCTATACCAGAAATTAGCAAACTATAGCCCCTGAGCCAAATCCAGCCTGCCTCCTGCTTTTGTAAGAACATTTTATTGAAGCACTGTCATATCCATTTGCTTACATACTGTCTATGGCTGCTTTTGGATGCCAGTGACCAAGGTGAGTAATTATGACAGAGAAAGTCTGACTAGCAAAGTCCAAAACGCTGGCCCTTTTCAGAAATAAGTCTGTTGACCCCTGATCTATATAGTTGCAAAAGAAGGAACTAAATTTGTTAGAAAGACAATAAAAACTGTGGCACTGGCTCCAGATTCATCCCACTGACAACTGAAATAACAAATTAACCAAACTACATTCAAGTAATATCCTGTTGCATCATGGTGCTACAGGTAAAACAAAGATACCTTTTAAAAAACACAAACAAAAAGTTTATAACCTAGTAAGTGGTAACATACAAGTATATGAAATCACATGACCAATGATTTCATTTCTGGAAATCTATCCTACAAAATGTGTACAAAGCAAAATATTTCAAATTATTATTATGCACAAAAATGAAAATTGACCAAAAATATTATTCAGTGACCAAACAGAGTTTAATAGTACCTTAAAAATATATACAGTATTCCCATGCTTATATTTGCATAAGCATGGAGTATTTGTGGAAAAATAGAAAAGAAACTTTAGTGTGGGTAACTCTCAAAAGTGACCCTAAAAGAGGACAGGAAGAGAAAACCAGAATTTACTTTTTACTTGTTTGTGTGATTTTTTTATAATATTCTTTATAATAATTTTTTTTAAAAAATAAAGAAGATAAACCCAAGTATATAAAACAAAATAGTTATGTGATTAAGGGGGAACCAGAGGAAGAAAGTATCTGATAGAATGTTTTAATAGTTTTTACACATGTGAGGTAAGTGTAGTATCTTCATTTTGAAAATGAAAAAAATTAACTCAGAAATATTAAAAACGCTGTAGGAAATCTTTTTAAGTGGCATGGGTTATATGCAAATACCAGTTCTATTTGAGTCTAAGCACATTTAATTATTGTAGTATACTTGCTTTCGGAATCAAATATTTCTTCTTCTAACCACATGATTTAAAATTATGACCTTATACCTGCTGTTGCCTAAACAGAGGTTTTAGATCATGAGGACATCCTCTTACAATTCACAGAGTTGTTATGACAAGTACTGATCGGAACCAACACTTGACAAATACCAAACACCCAATAAACAGGATATACAAGGTGGACATAAAGCTCATATGCAATTCACTATGTTAAACTACTTTAAAATGCATATGAACTTTATGTTCACCCTGTTATAATTATTTATGACTTGTATGGATTACTTTATTCCTTAGTCCTTTATTTCCTACTCTGTAGCTAAATGTAATTTTAAAAATTTATATAAAATAAACTATATAAGACTTAAAACAAATTTAATTTGGCCAATTAGAGATTAAAACATAAGAATAGTACTCTCTTGGTACACAAGCAATCTTTGTGTATGCCTGCCTTAGTTGCCTGCCTTTCAGGAGGCCTCAAAATGTGACCTTTACCATGGTGATTTTATCTGTGTCCACGGTTTATCACTTGGGCTTACCTACGCCCATATTTAATCTCATTTTCTCAGAGTTGAGTTACACTGAGATGCTAAATCATTACAGTTAATGCAGATGAATGTATAAAGCCAGAATGCCAATGTAATAAGGTACGATGATAAATATAATTTGCCAAAAATCTGACCAACGTGTACAGTCTTTCTATTGGTAGGCTACTCTGGAAACCAAAGTTTCACAAGACCATTTGCCAAGCATGGAATCAGACGAAGGAAATTTAGTCAGAAATACAAATGCTGACTTATCAGGCTGATTCCCTCCATAGTGCAGCCAGAACTAGAAGTACATCAAACAATAATGTGGGTGGGCAGAGCCCACCTATCCTGGGATAATGCTTGGGTTGAGTATTGGCAGTATCTTCGTGTATTCTGTGACTTTTTATCTAACCAACTCCCCTTCTACTGGACAAGTTTCTTTACTTATATGAATTTAACATCCTAAATCTGAAAATGTAAAATCTGAAATGTTCCAAAACCCAAAACCTTCTGAGTGCTGACACAACACTAAAAGGAAAGGCTTACTGGAGAATTTCAGATTTCAGATTTTCAAATTAAGGATGCTCAGCATGTAAGTATATGGTGCAGATATGCCAAAATCTGAAAAAAACAAAATCCAAAACACTTCTGGTATTTCAGAGAAGGGATACTCAACCTCTGTTTTCTCTCAGGTTGAATTCAATTTGTATAAGACCGAACATGCTCTCTTTGTAACCTTGCATATTTCTGTTATGATCTATTATGTAGTTTTAAAAATAAAATAAAATTTGAATGGCCAGCCACAGTGGCTCATGCCTATAATCCTAGCACTTTGGGAGGCCAAGGCAAGAGGATCACTTCAGCTCAGGAGTTCAAGCGCAGCCTGGGCAGGCATGAAACTCATCTCTACCAAAAATAGACAAATTAGCAGGGTGTGCTATAGTAAAGCACGCCTTTAGTCCTACCTGCTTGGGAGGCTGAGGTAGGAGAACTGCTTGAGCACAAGAGGTTACAGTTGCTATGAGGATGAGGCCATGGCACTCTAGCCCGGGCCACAGAGTAAGACTCTCTATCTCGCATTTAAATGTAAGTAGAGTATTAATCTACAATAGAATCAAATTAGCAGATTCTTATAAGACCTGTAGTTTATTAAACTACTAGGTATCCCAAAGGTCACCTATCAAGTCACTATACATAGGGAAAATGGGAAATTATAGCTAAATGTACCTTTATTTACAACATATTCATTGTAAATTTTTCTACAAAGATGTGGCCAACATATAGAGAGTAGTTCATAAATATTTTGTAAAATATTTCATTTTACTGTTACATTAGTAAAATAATTTTCTATACAGCATTTTCTGTAATTATCCTTTATAAGGCAGAACAAAAATTAAAACACATGGGGCTTACTGAAATGTGATGCTGAAACTTGCAATCTTAAAACTTACTGTACACTACCTGTTAGTATGCAAACTACTGATACTACTGAGCCACTCATGTCTGGTTAAAACTTTTTTGGTTTCTTAAAGCAGTAGAAGGAATTTAATAACTTAGCATTCTTTATTCATTTATTTAATAATTACCAAGTACTTACAAACTAGCATTGTCCTGAAAGTTGAAACAAAGTAGTAAATGAAACAGATAAATTCAACTTCAAAAAATAAGCTTGTCTGGGGGATGGAATGAGCAATAACAAAATTAACAAATTATAAACCCTCAATCAATAGAGTTCTGGCTGGGCATGGAGGCTCACACATGTAATCCTAAGACTCTGGGAGGCCGATGCAGGTGGACTGTTTGAGCTCCAGAGTTCAAGACCAGCCTGAGCAACAGTGAGACCTTGTCCCTACTAAAAATAGAAAAACTGGCTGAGCATGGTGGCACAGGCCTATAGTACCAGCTACTTGGGAGGCTGAGGCAAGAGGATAGCTTGAGCCCAAGAATTTGAGAATAATGTGAGCCATGGCATTTAGCCCAGGGCAATTAAGTGAGACTCTTATCTCAAAAAACAAACAAACAAACAAACAAGAGTTAGAGAGCTATATTTTCTTTCAGACAATTTTTTTTCAAGACAGAGTCTCACTTTGTCGTCCTTGGTAGCATCACAGCTCACAGCAACCTCCAGCTCTTGGGCTTAGGCGATTCTCTTGCCTCAGCCTTCCAAGTAGCTGGGACTACAGGCACCCACCACAACACCTGGCTATTTTTTTGTTGCAGTTTGGCTGGGGTCAGGTTCAAACCCACCACCCTCAGTATACAGGGCCAACGCCTTACCCAGTGAGCCACAGGTGCTGCCCAATTTTTTTTTTTGAAACAGAGTCTCAAGCTGTCGTCCTGGGTAGAGTGCCGTGGCGTCACAGCTCATGGCAACCTCAAACTCTTGGGCTTAAGCGATTCTCTTGCCTCAGCCTCCCAAGTAGCTGGGACTACAGGTGCCTGCCATAATACCCAGCTAATTTTGGTTGTAGTTGTCATTGTTGTTTGGTAGGCCCGAGTTGGATTCAAGCCCACCAGCTCTAGCATATGCCGCTTGAGCTACAGGCACCGAGCCTCCTTCAGACAATTTTAAAACTAAAAATTATCATGAAATAATATAGATCACCATAAAATCTTCTAGCTCATCTTCCATTTTTCCTGCCCTAGCCTGGAAATCAATCATTTTCAAGGAATCTTGGTTCCTTTTACTGGAGAATGGTTGGTAAGTTTTAAGCCAAAATGTCTACTGTAAATCAAAAAAAGTATAAGACTATCAAACAATATGAATAAATTTTACAATATGGAAGCTGAATGAAAGAAGATAAGCATACATATTGTATGATTCTATTTCTTTCTTTTTTTTTTTTTTGAGATGGAGTCTCACTTTGTGGCCCTGGATAGAATGCATGGCATCATTGCTCACCTCAACCTTGAACTCTTGGGCTCAAGCAATCCTCTTGCCTCAGCCTCCCAAGTAGCTGGGACTACAGGCACCTGCAACAGTGCCCAGCTATTTTTTAGAGATAGGGTCTTGCTCAGGCTGGTCTCAAACCTGTGAGTGCAGGCAATCCACCCACCTCAGCCTCCCAAAGTGCCGGAATTATAGGCGCGAGCCACCACGTCTAGCATATGACTATTTCTATAAATTCATAAAAAGCAGTTTTGCTTGTTGTTTTTTTTTTTTTGGTTTTTGACACATAGTCTCACTTTGTCACCCTGAGTAGAGTGCAGTGGTGTAACAGCTCACAATCATCTCAAACTCTTGGGCTCAAGTGATGTTCCTGCCTCAACCACCAGAATAGCTGTGACTACAGGTGCCCAGGACAATACCTGGCTACTTTTAGAGGCAAGGTCTTGCTTGCTCAGGCTGGTCTCGAACTCAAGCTCAAGCAATCTACCCACTCACCTCAACCTCCTAGACTGCTTAGATTACAGGCAGTTTTGCTTCTGACTTATAAATCAGAGAGAAATGATGAGAGGTTGACCCTGGAAGGAGACTGTGACTAGAAAGAAAATTTCTGGGGCACTAGTTAGACTATTTTTTTGGAGACAGGCCAGATAGAGTAATATGACATCAGCCTAGCTCTCAGAACCTTAAACTCCTACTTTCACCTGCCTCAGCCTCCTAAGTAGCTGGGACTACAGGCACCCACTATAACACCAGGCTAAATTTTTCAGTTTTTAGTAAAGATGGAGTTTCACTCTTGCTCAGGCTGGTCTTGAACTCGTGAGCTCAAGGGATGCTTCTGCCTTGGCTTCCCAGTGTGCTAGGATTACAGGCATGAGCTATTGCACCTGGCCTAGATTCTATTTCTTGACCTTGGTCCTGAATTATGTTTTCTTCAATTTGTGAAAATTTCATGAGTTATTTAATTTTCTATATTTATGTGATTTAAAAACTGTATCATTGTTTACATATACTCAAGCTATCAAAAAATACCAGTTTTTGTTTGAGACTTTGAAGTTATACCGAATAAATTTCCATATATTACCAGTAGGGAAGGAAACATGTAAACAAAACAGTGGCCTTAAGAGGATACCTACAACCAGAAGCTGATTTATTTTAGAGAATATTTTTAAGAGTTTCTTCTCTACCAGTTAAGGAGAGTAGCAACAAGTACTTTCACCATCAATGCCAGAAAATTTGCACAGTAGTTTTCCAACAAGGATTTGACTCTATTTTGTGAATTCCAGAAGAGAACCAAAGCATAAAGTCCTATTATCCTTGTTTTATAAATGACTAGTAAGCTAAGCTTCATTAAGTAATGTGAGCTTGACCATCAATCTGAAAGTTTTGGGGCTCCACATCTATTACTAACAGTATGACTGCTATTATCTCCCAACCTTAGCTAATCATATGAAAAGAATATAAAATACTTCAAAAATAACATACAAAGAAATAGAAGGAATATGCTATATATAGTATGTAAAATGGGACTATAACAAGAATTAAGTCCACTTTGGTTCATTTTCTTCCTTTTCTTGAGACAAAATCTCACTCTGTCACTCTGGTAGATGGCTAGAGTGTAGTGGTGTCATCAGTTCACTGCAACCTCAAACTCCTGGATTCAAGTGATCCTCCTGTCTCAGACTCTCAAGCAGCTGGGACTACAGATATGTGCCACCATGCCTGGTTAATTTTTGTATTTTTTATAGAGATAGGTAGGATCTTGCTCATGCTCAGGGTGGTCTCCAATACTGGATCTCAAGCAATCCTCTGACCCTCCCAGAGTGTTAGGACTACAGGTGTGGGTCACTGTGCCCAGCTGTTTCATTTTCTAAATGCTGTCTTGCCACTGTTTGTGATGTTCCAAATCATCAAACGTTTATGATATTTAGAATTAATGCTCAGGATTTTTATATTAACTGAAAGGAGAAAAATGATTTTCTTAAAATAAGGATATATTTGGGGTTACATTTTTTTTGTTTTCTTTTTTGAGACAGAGTCTCACTCTGCTGCCCTATGCGTTAGCCTTGCCTCAGCTGCCTTAGTAGCTAACACTAGCAGGGCATGCCACTCTGCCCAGCTAATTTTAGTAGAGATGGGATAGTCTTCCTCGGTTAGCCTTGAACTCTTGTGTTCAAGCAATCCTCCTGTCCCTCCTTCTCAGAGTGCTAGGATTACAGGCATGACCACCACACCTGGCCTTGGTGTTAAGTTTGATATCTTCATTAAACCTAAAGAAAAATAACCATTGTGTAAACATCAAATTAAAAACTGATTAATGTTACAAAGTCACCAAAGGATGCTAAAACTAGTAGACTTAAGTTTGGTAAGAAACAGACATCCACATAGTATAAAATTCTCTCTCCCCAAACTGCCTATTGTTATGAAAGGAAAATTGTAACTTTACAGTGGGAAAATATGGTACTACCTTAGTCAGATGATCCATCACTAACAATAGGACAAATTACCACTTTAGTATCCCTGTCAAGAATAATGGGAGGGGACCTCGAAAATTAAGATCCCTTATTTATATACATAATACAGAGTCACTATTTAAATTATCAGACTAAATTTTGTTCATAAACACTATGCTTTTTTTTTTGGTAAGAATAAATATTTTAGGAAAAATAAGAAAGCATATTAAATGCTATTAGCAGCAACAGCACAACTCCAGAGACCACCTTTTACATTCTATGATATGCCTCCTGGAGTTCTGCAATGTCCTATTATAACAAGTAAGAAAATACATGCTGGACGCAGTGGCTCATGCCTGTAATCCCAGCTGTGGGAGGCCAAGGTGGGTGGACCACCTGAGCTCACAAGTTCGAGACCCCATCTCTAAAAACAGCCAGGCGTTATGGCAGCTACTCAGGAGGCTGAGGCAAGAGAATACCTTAAGCCCAAGAGTTAGAGGTTGCTGTGAGCTGATGTCAGGGTACTCTACCAGGGACAACAAAGTGAGACTCTGTCTCAAAAAAAAAAAGAAATACAGTGTTATAAACTCACAGACTCCTTATTCTCACATAGATTCCTTTCACAGCTATGAATTCTAGATTAAATATGGAACATATGTTAGGAAACCCCAAGATCATAAATGCATGTTAATAGACTTCTAAAGGTGCTAATGAATTTTAAAAAAATCTATATGCAATCAATTTCTAATTCTGATCAGTCTTTGGTAAGCAACCTCTAACCCAGGCCAGGCACAGTGGCTCACACCTGTAATCCTAGCACTATGGAGTCTGAGGTGAGTGGACTGCTTGAGCTCAAAGTTGGAGACCTGAGCAAGAGTGAGACCTCGTCTCTATTAAAAATAAAAAAACTAGCTGGGTGTAATGGTATGCCTATAGTCCCAGTTATTCCAGGCAAAGAGTTAGAGGTTGCTGTGAGCTATGATGTCACCATGGTACTCCATTACAGAGCGAGACTCTGTCTCAAAAAAAAAAAAAAAGAAAGAAAACAGCCCCTGACCCGATTACCAATATATAAAGCATGAAAAAAAAAAACACAAAACCAAATGAACAAACCCCACAAGTTCACAAAATATGCTCAAACTATTTTATTACCTGTTTCTGCGGATATGAAAAGGCTTCTTTTCCTACAGTGCGAAGAATCACATGATGCTGACCTTCCAAAATAAGCTGTTTACTATCTTCTACAACATATGCCTAAAAAATACAAAGCACAAAACTGTTACTCTGTTTAGCAGTATCCTCAAATAGAAATATTATGGCAAATATCTATCAATGATCCACATTCCCAGACATGTCAACATTTCTGCTTTATGAATTCATTCAATCAATAACATATCTATACAAAAAAAAAAATCTGTTTTGCCTCAGATAACACAGTTGGCCTGGATATTTGAGACATATCTTAAAATCTTTTCCAATTTTCTCTAGAAAGAACTGTGCTACAACACAATCTTTTCTCTTTGCTAAGCTACCAATATATAAGCAAAAGGCTTATTCTTTCATTTTTGCTTCTGAAATACCCTAGGTTATCACATAGCAGAGCAAAATCAGCAAGTACAATCATAATCTTGTCATGTGGAAATATTATATCCTTAGAGACATTAAATATAAATACCATGTTTTTAAAAAGGTTTTTTCTTCAAATATGGCAAGCTGATTTCATCCACATTTAAACACCTCTTCCAGGCTGGGCGCCCATAACTCAGTGGTTAGGGCTAATAGGTTTGAACCGGGCCTGCAGCCTGCTGAACAAAAAAACAAAAAAATAGCCAGGTGTTGTGGTGGAAGCCTGTAGTCCCAGCTACTAGGGAGGCTGAGCAAGAGAATCACTTGAGTCAAGAGTTTGAGCTTGCTGTGAGCCATGACGCCACAGCACTGCACCAAGGATGACAAAATGAGATTCTGTCTCGAAAACAAAAAAAATACTTCATCCAGTTTCTAATATAACTCTTCTTCTCTTGAATTGCTTCTGTCTAAGAGGAAATATAATCTATAAATGGCTCTGATTTACTGTTATTGTAACATTACGCAAATACAAAGGCTTAATTTTTTTGACATGCTCATTATTTCTATTATTAGATTCAAAAGACATAAAATTACTCAATTAAAATGCTATAAATTTCTAAATCAGCGGTTCTCAACTTGTGGGTCGCGACCTCTTTATAACAACGAAAATACAATGCAACATTAGGAAGGCTGAGAACCACTGTTCTAAATGTTTACTTTCAATTTCTATACTTAAAAGCTTTAAAGTATAAGATAGTCTAGGACCTGTTCAAGTCCGTATTTCCAGAACCCAAAAAGGAAGGAAGATTTAAACACCTGAGGGGTTGACCTTTAATCACAAGAGGGGATGAGAGCTGACAGATGAGGTCCTGAGACATGTCAGATGTCCTTCCCAATGATCCTATGGCATTGTGCAACAGCTGCCCATAACCACGGCTAATTCCATGTCATCCTTCTCCATACACAAAGGTTTAGATTTGTTTATTTATTTACTTGTTAGAGATAAGGTCTTGCTACGTCACCCAGGCTGGAGTGCAGCAGAGCAATCACATGTCATCGCAACTTCAAACTGCTGTGTTTAAGCAATAAGGCTTAGATTTTAAAAAAACAATCTCTATTTTTGGTTAAGATTGGTTAGGAGTTGTATCATGCTCCTTTCCCAACTATTTTTTCACAAAAATATTGCCCAAGTTCTTAGTTTTCTCCTAAATGATCTTTTATTCAAGAGTCTGAAGTTTCTTGTCCATCTTACTCCACAACTCAAATGACTTTTCAAGTTTTCAATTCAACAAATCATTTTTTACATTATCTAGAACTCTCACTAAAGAAAATCTACCAGTCACTTTCTCCACCCAATAAATTTATCACTATAATAAATTTATAATGGTAGTAGACACTACCAAACTTAGTATCTCATTCTTTATTCAAACTTCCATTTTCTAGCCAAGTAGCAGTACAATCTTAAGTCTTCCTCTTTGTTTGGTTAATGATACTGGTAGCGGGCTTTTGTTGAGACCACTTTTTTTTTTTTTGCAGTTTCTGGCCGGGGCTGGGTTTGAACCCACCACCTCCGGCATATGGGGCCAGTGCCCTACTCCTTTGAGCCACAGGCGCTGCCCGTTGTTGAGACCATATTTTAAAAGATAATCTTCCCTTTAAAAAAGGTTACTGTGGATTTAACAATGAGTATAGAATACAGAATATATTACTTATATCTTATGTCTGAATTACTATGAATTATTACATTGATGAACCTATGGAGTAACAGGCACAAATGCCAAGTTTCTATCACACACTTATTTAATGCAGGGTGATTTATATTAAGGGGCAAGAAAACCCAAATAAAGTTTACACATGGCAGAACAGAATGAAATCTTTAGCCATGAGTCTTCCCTGAAGTTAACTAAAGTATATATACTACAGAGGAGTCTTGTTTTTTATAGTACACCCTTTTGAATCATATGCACCTATTTTTCAAAATAATTGTCCAAGTATATTTATTTTGAACTGTGTGCCAAGGTTTTGATTTTCTGAGTTTTAGATGAAATGATGCTTGAATACATTGATACTTTTGTTGATTACAGAAATTGTCCTATGTTAAAAAGATCAGTTACACATTATTAGTTTGAAATGTTCATAAAAGCTTAGAATCATGATCCTGGCTAGTCCTGGTGGCTCACGCGAGTAATCCTAGCACTCTAGGAGTCTGAGCCAGGAGGATCCCATGAGCTCAGGAGTTTGAAACCAGCATAATCAAGAATAAGACCCCCAAATCTACTAAAAATAGAAAAATTAAGTGGGCACTATGGTGGGTACCTATAGTCTCAGCTACTGTGGAGGTTGAGGTAAGCAGATGCCTTAGACCCAAGAATTTGAGGTTGGGTTGATAATAAGCCAGGCTGATGCAATAGTATTTTTCCCAGTTTGACAGAGTAAGAGTCTATCTTTAAAAAAAAAAAAAAAAATTTAAAATAGTATTTTTAAATAATCTGGAAAACTGAACACAGACCAACAACTAAATAATAATTGAAAAATTATTATTGGCTTGGTGCCTATAGCTCAGTGGCTAGGGTGCCAGCCATATACTCTGGAGTTGGTGAGTTCGAATCCAGCCTGGGCCTGCCAAACAACAATGACAACTACAACCAAAAAATAGCCAGGCGTTGTGGTGGGCGCCTGTAGTCCCATCTACTTGGGAGGCTGAGGCAAGAGAATCACGTAAGCCTAAGAGTTTGAGGTTGCTGTGAGTTGTAACACCACAGCACTCTACCCAGGGCAACAGCCTGAGAGTCTGCCTCAAAAAAAAAAAAATTTTTTTTATTAATTTGGTTGGGAGAGATAATAACACTATGGGGTTAATATTAAACACATCTTCATCTGCTAGAAGTTCATACAGAAGCATTTATGAATGAAACATGTCATTCAAAAATACGGCAAAAATGTTTGGCACTCACAGCACAGTGGTTACAGCGCCAGCCACATACACCAAGGCTAAGCAACGACAACTGCAACAAAAAAAACATGGGAGGCGGAGGCAAGAGAATCACTTAAGCCCTAGAGTTTGAGGTTGCTGTGAGCTGTGACGCCATGGCACTCTACCAAGGGCGACATAATGAGACTCTGTCTTAAAAAAAACACAAAAAACTAAACAAAAACAAAACACAGCAAACAAATTAAAGATACAAACTATAAAGGGAGGAGGGGTAAATGGACTATATGAAATACAAATAATCAGAAATTAAAGGAGGTTGGAGACTGAGTAATGGGAACCTTGAGGTTCATGGTACTATTTTTCCTTCTTTAGAGTATTTGGAAATGCCCATAATAAAAAGTTTAATACCACCTGCTTATGAGCTTATTGTGTCCACAATATTCTCAGTACCACAAAGAAACAAGAGTTGTACATAGAAGAAATTTAATTTGAGTGAATTTTTTTATGAAGCAAAAAACCCTAAAAAACAACCTTATCATGGAAGAGATTTCAAAAAGTTATAAAAACAACTCTATATCAAAACTGAAAAGCAGAAAAAGTATAAATAGTAATATACATTTATTCTTCAGTTTAAGAATCAAAATATCTGTGAGGCTTACTAAAATAATTTAGTAATACATACCTTCCATAATATGATAATATTCAAATCCACCTCATTGCACTTTTGAATCAATCTCACAGCGTCCTCTGTTGACTGTTTCTCTGTATACACAGACAACGGAGCTTGTGATTTTTTTAACTCAGAAGACAAACTTCGGTAAAAGAAGTCTGCACACGGGCTTGCTGAACTTATTATCTATTAAAAGAAAATTACATCTGCATAAATGTTTTTAATTATGTTCTGTTAAAACTTCTATCATCCATATTTAGTTTCAAATAAATATACTCTACCAAAACCAAGCTGACACCCCAAAGTAATTAATCTAGACTTCAGGACATTACTTTGACCATCCAAGTATCCAGGGAGGATGAATGGGTATCTTTAAGAAAACAACTGAAAACTAAAAGGTTGAAAAGATGAGACGGGTAGACTGCTTGAGCTCATGAGTTCAAGACCAGCCTAAGCAAGAGCGAGACCCATCTGGTGTTGTGGCAGGCACCTGTACTCCCAGTTACTTGGGGGCTGAGGCAATAGAATCACTTGAGCCCAAAAGTTTGAAGTTGCCATGGCACTGTACTGGGGGCAAGAAAATAACAATCTGTCTCAAAAAAAGAAAAAAGTGTTGAACAGAAACATTTTACTACTAAAATAATAGAAGCATTTTTCATTCAAATATTTAGAACACTAGGCAATATCTAATGAAACAGAATGTAACCAGAATTATTGGCATTGTTAACTTGACTTTTATACTTGAGAGAAAGAGTATAAGAAAACAATTTTAAAAGGACACAGGACTATAAGATTTCCCTTAATGGACTATTATGCTTCATAGTAAAAGTACTACATTTATGGTTTCCTACATTATTACGTTAAGTGTTAAGCTTCAAGTTAGTAAATATTAAATATTCATAAATATATACATTTTTCCCCTCATGAGCAAACGTTTTCTAGTAAAACATTATCCCCATTTTTTTCATTAATCTGTAGTGCTTAAAGTTCTATGTACTCAATTAGATTCATAAAAATAGAAATACGTCTTTGTTTCTGCATTCTTCAGTGCTCTTACATAAAATCTGACAATACAGTAAAAAAAAAAAAATCATAATATCAATGTAATTAAGGGCGCTGCTGATGTTTCCAAGGATTTTTAAATTTTCAAAAGAATTGAAAACAACAATAACTACCCTGAAATCTTGAAAACTAAATTCAACCACTCAGGAAGCACAGTATCTCCAAAAGTAATGCATGCTTTGGAATTACTGGGTTTTGGAGCCCTGAGATATCCCTAAACAGTTGCTCCTACAATGGTAAAAACATTGTCACAAAGAATGAGTCAGATGATAGTAAATGGTAAGAGAAGTATAAAAATAAAAGGATGCTTAGAATCACCAAAAAGTGCCCACAGAAGAAATCATCCAACCAGCCAAGTAATGCATGCCTATAATCCCAACTACTTAAGGGGGCTGAGGCAGGAGAATTGCTTGAGCCCAGTTTGAATCCAGCCTGGGCAACAGAGCAAGACTCCATCTTAAAAAAAAATAAAATAAAATGAAAAAAAAAGAGAGAAGAAGAAAAAAAAAGAAATCATCTCCAAAGCAAATAGACAATCTTCAGAATGGGAAAAGATAATTGCATATTATGAATCAGACAAAGGCTTGATAACTAAGATCCACAGAGAACTCAAATTATCAACAAAAAGAGAGTCAACAATCCCATATATCACTGGGCAAGAGACAGGAATAGAACCTCCTCTAAGGAAGACAGATGAATGGCCAAGAAACATTTGAAAAATTTCTCATTATCCCTAATCATAAGAGAAATGCAAATCAAAACCACCCTGAGGTATCACCTACCCCCAGTAAGATTAGCCCACATCACAAAGTCCCAAAGCTGCAGATGCTGGTGCAGATGTGGAGAGAGGGGAACACTTTTACACTGTTGGTGAGACTGCAAACTCATGCAGCCTCTCTGGAAAGAAAGATGGAGAATCCTCAAAGATCTTAAATTAGATCTCTTATTCAACCCTGCAATCCCACTACTAGGCATCTATCCAGAAGAAAAAAAAATCATTTTACCACAAGGACATTTGCACTAGGTTGTTTATTGTGGCTCAATTTATAATCCCCATGATGCAGAAACAACCTACATGCCCATCAACTCAGGAATGGTTTAACAAATTGTGGTACATGCATACCATGGAATACTACTACACCATAAAAAAAGATGGTGACGTCACATCTTTTTTTTTTTTAAAGAGACAGAGTCTCACTTTGTTGCCCTCGGTAGAGTGCCGTGGCGTTACACAGCTCAAAGCAACCTTCAACTTCTGGGCTTAGGCGATTACCTTACCTCAGCCTCTCAAGTAGCTGGGACTACAGGCGCCCGCCACAATGCCTGGCTTTTTTGTTGCAGTTTGGGTGGGGCCAGGTTTGAACCCACCACCCACGGTGTATGGGGCCAGGGCGCTGCCCAGTATGGGACAGAGTTGAAACACATTCTTCTTAGTAAAGTATCACAAGAATGGAAAAGCAAATACCCAATGTACCCAATATTAATATGAAGCCAGTAGATGATCCAATGCATGCCCAAATAGGAGAAAAACTCATTTCAATTAAAGTTGGGGAGGGGAAATGAAGGGAGAGGGTTAGGGTGTTCTCACTGAATGGGCAGGTCATCATACCTTTTGTGTGTGCGACATAACCACAAGACAAACTGTACCTAATTAAATCAAATATTTTGACCTGGTTGCTTATATCCTCACATTAACCTGGAATAAACTTACTTAATAAAAAAGAAAAAGAAAAAATTACATGAAATTCTACACACTATGTCCAGTATTTTTCTTTTTCTTTTTTTTTTTTTGTTTGTTTTTTAATTTTTTTTAGAGACAGAGCCTCAAGCTGTCCCCCTGGATAGAGTGCTGTGACATCACAGCTCACAGCAACCTCCAATTCCTGGGCTCAAGCGAGTCTCCTGTCTCCGCCTCCCAAGTAGCTGAGACTACAGGCAGCCGTCATTGTTGTTTGTCGGGTCCAAGCTGGATTCGAACCCGCCAGCTCAGGTGTACGTGGCTGGCACCTTAGCCCGTTGAGCCACAGGGCGCCGAGCCATGTGTCCAGTATTTTTCAAAGCAGGTCACCAGATCACCTTTTCAGATTATCTGCAGAGCTAGTTTAAAATGCTTATTCCCAAACACCAACCAGAGCTTTAGATTTGTATTTTTATAAAATTTTCTAAGTCCTGGATACTTAAAATTATGCCTGCAGACTTACAACCTCAGCTTCACCCAGGAACTTTTAACAATTTAAAACCTCCAATTTTAACAGTTCCACCCTAGTCCTACTGAATCAGAATTTACATCTTAATAAGATCCCCAGTGACTTGCACGAACATTTTTTTAGTTTAGAAACCACTGTTCTAGGTGATTCTTATTAATTAATTAAAATTATTTGGGTTTCATAACCATAATATAATATGCCAAAATCCCAGAGTTGGATCAGCGGTATGGCCCACTGTGACCACTTTCCCTAACGGAAAGTTTCCCTCATGGAATCCTGCTTTTCTTTTTTTAGTGCTAAGCACTTTATTTATTTCATGTGATATTCTCAAAAGAAAGTTAATTTTAAATAACTAATTAAAATGGCACAGTCTATAAGCATTATTAGTTTGTTTTGGGGATTTAAGGCAGGTGGGAAAACTTAACGTTAAGTTGAGATGTTCATCCTCCAGCGAGTTTGGGAATTACTGACACAAGAGTTTTGCGAAAACAGCCACATATTCAAGAACTATGACTTTTAGAATCAAACACAACTGTGCTAATTTGCATACCTGTTCATTTCCAAAGATGATATCTGCAAAGGTATATTTTTCTGAGGTCTGTGTAGCAGCTAAAAAACAGGGGAAAACACATTAATGATGTTGTTGGCATAAAACATAAAATGACCATTTAATTAAGTGTGAAATTACCTTCTTTTTCTTTACATCTTAGTGCTTTGAAGCAAAACTTTCCCTTCTCCCTACTAGCAAGTTTGGCATCTACGAAGAAAAAGGAAAACTTCAAAAATGTTTGTCAGTTTACGACATGATAAAACCTAATTTATTATTTAGATTTCCTTAGTCGAAATGGAAAAGAATTCATAATAATACATAATGCTTAAATGCTTTAAAACATCTTTGCATTCATCTCACTAAACCCTTAAAAAGAAAAAAAGTTCAACTTTCTCAAAATACGTGTTCATATATGCACGTTTGTATACAGTCATACATAACAATATTTCAGATAAAGAGAAAATTTGCAAGATCAGAATTTGAAGACTGGGGAGCCCAGAGTCATACCACCCTATCATTTGTTCATTTCATTTCCTTCCAGTTATTTTTTCGTATATATGCCTTATAGGAATATTATGATACGGACATACTCCGCTCTGGTACATTTTCCCAATATTGCAGGCATTTTAAAATGCTTAAGTATATTTTATGGCCCACAAAAAAGTCTTTGAGTTATAGCATAATTTACATTAAAGATACATTGCATTTTTCCTTAATTCTCCAAATAAAGATAAGAAAGTAAGAGTTTAAACACTTTTATGTCTTTCGAAATGCATCGTACAATTATTTTCCAGAAAGACTAAGTGTTGTTTTGGCAGCTTCATCTCAGTATGAGAAACACGAGGTACTTTCATACTATTCGCAGCATGACAAATTCATAGAAATATTTGGGAACATTATTTGTCAAAATATAGCACAAGTACACATATTTTTTTGTTTGAAGGTCATATAAATATGAAAATTCACAGAAAAGCCAGTCAGTATATAGGTATGGATATATACAGAAAAACCACATACCAGTGGTGAAGGAAACAAAAAGAAATTTCCATAATCTATATATTTCTGTACGGTTTGAATTTGACAATAATCACGTATTCAGGCATTGATTTTACAAATGAAAAAGAAAAAAGAAGAAAATACAAATAGAAAGGGATGTAGAAGGGAATAAAAAGATGAGAAATTCTACTGGATAGAGATAGGTAATTTGACATATAGTCCTATAAATTAAGAAAAGCACAATTTAATGCTTTAAAAAGTTAATGCTAGGAAATGAACTAATAATCTTATTATACTGTCATGCTATTCTTTAAAAAAATCAAATAATGAAGACAGTACAGTCAATAATGAAGGTAAAAAGGCACAAACCTTTGTTTTCAGAGAGATTTACAGATTTCTGTAACTTCCAGTGTTTGCTACTACTTGATATTTGTACTATATGGAATTCCTTAACACCTGCTTCACTCTGTCAAAAAGAGATATAAGAGTCTCTCGGGAATTAGAAACAGTAAATTAGAATATGCCAATGAGAAAAAACTGAGATATTGCTACTAAAGTCAATATAAATTAACGTAAGTCAAAATTTTTATTTTGAAATAAAGTAACAATATACATTTCAAAAGTTTAAGTTGCTTAAAGCCCTTTCTAAACAGTCTTAAAACAGAGAAATCAACATTTTTCCCAATAAGTATTTTTTTCTTTCTTTTTTTTTTTTTTTAAAGAGACAGAGTCTCACTTTATCACCCTCGGTAGAGTGCCGTGGCATCAAGGCTCACAGTAACCTCCAACTCCTGGGCTTAGGTGATTCTCTTGCCCTAGCCTCCCAAGTAGCTGGGACTACAGGCACCCGCCACAATTCCCAGCTATTTTTTTGTTGCAGTTTGGCCAGGTCCAGGTTCAAACTCGCCACCCTCAGTATATGGGGCTGGCGCCCTACCCACAAGCCACAGGTGCCGCCCCCCCCAAGAAATATTTTTTACTATATTGTATAGCTATAGTATATAGCTACTATATTGCATAGTAGTAAATTTTAAAATACTGAAAGGCATTAAGGTATTAAATTCTATTATAATGAGTTACTGGTAGTATTTAATAGAGCAATGCTCATGGAGTTATTTAAATACCACATAATCTTTTTTATTCTCCTGAATAAGTGCTAATTTAAACTTTAAAATTATGGGGGCTAATCAGTGAGCACATGTGAGCACAGAGAGATGTAAAGACCACTGGAAAGCAAACAGGTGGAGGGAGGAGAAGGGTAAAACCTACCTATTGGGTACAATTTCAGTGTTATAAGAGGGATCCATATAACAAAAACATTTGTACTACCTTAACATTTTGGGGGAAAAAAAAATTTGAAATTAAAATTTTCTTACTCTTACTAAATATTGATTTTTTTTTTTTTGGACAGAGGCTGGGTTTGAACCCGCCACCTCCAGCATATGGGGCTGGCGCCCTACTCCTTTGAGCCACAGGTGCCACCCTAAATATTGATTTTTTTAAAGATCACCAAAGTAAAGATCACCAAAGTTATCACCACATTAACCCTAAATATGCTACAAGTTAAAAGTGAATTAATAAGTAACATTTCAAGTAAGTATCTGAACTGAATCGATCTGAGACTAAGGTCCTATTTTAATCCTCACATTCCTTTCTTCAAGAATATTCACTTTTATATTAGACTGAAAAACAGAAATGGTAATATTTTGGAAATTTCTCATATAAAGAAAACGGTACTATCAGAAATATCTAAGTGAGGGATTAACAATCTAATACTGAATGTGAAATCCTAATAGAACCCCATAAATTTAATAACATCAATAGATTATTCTCAATGATGTGACTTCTAGAAAGCACTTTGAGATCTTTTTTAGACTGAATTACTAGTACATGGGACTATATTATCACAAGAATGTCTAACATATTAATATCAGCAGATCCTTTTATTTAAAGAGACTGAGAAATAAAATCACAAAGCTAAAGGAAGATTAAGAATATTCCTAAAATTCCTAGCTTATGCTGTTTTGTGGAGGGAAAAACAACCCATTACTAAAAACACAGAAAATACTTCAAATTAATTATAATTAAAATTCAATTTTAAGCCAACTTACAGTATTGGTATTTTCCACATCCACAAAGACTAGCATATTGCCTCCTCTGCCTTCTTCATCTTCAAGAGAATTACTTCTGCAGACAGTGGCTCGTACATTCAAAGACCGGCTGGTACAAATAACTGCAGTGTGTCTTAGTATTCTGTGACTGAAGAGGCAAACAACAACAAAAAAAGCAAATTTAATCTAAGAGCTTCTCCCTATGTTATGATTCTCTAATTCCAAATAAAGATTTTTAAATGTTTCAGGACCAAAGACCAAGATTAAGTAAAACTAATGTAGCTGGTCTAACTTTAATTCAATTCTTTCTCCTCAATTTAGAAGGAAACTTAGTCTCCCTAAGCTTTTCCTATACTCATCAAATTCATCTGTATAATACACAAAAATAATCTTCATATAGTAATATTGTAATTATACCTCTTTTCTGATAGTTTTGAAATTCCTGACTACCAAATAAAATTCAAACTTTATACCAAAACTGAGGCCTAGAGAGAAAAAAAATTTTTTTAAACTTTAAGCTGAAATTCAAAGCTCTTCACCATATAGCTATAGCTTTATATTTCAAATACTCCATTGCCTTTACCTCTTTTATTGGTTTGTTTTTTTTTTTTGTTTTTTTGTGAGACCATGTCTAACTCTGTTTCCCCAGTCTAAAGTGCACCACAGCTCACTACAACTTCCAACACCTGGAATCAAATGATCCTCCTGTCTCAGGCCACCTGAATAGCTGTAATACAGGCATGTGCCACCATGCCTGGCTAATTTTTTATATTTTTTGTAGAGATGGGGGCTTGCTCTTGCTCAGGCTGGTCTCCAATTCCTGAGCTCAAATGATCCTCCTGCCTTGGCCTCCCAGGGTGCTTGGATTATAGCCACTGCTCCTAGCCCACTTTTACTTCTTTTACACAAATTTTATGCAGTAGCTAAACTAACTACATTCGGTTTACATTTCCTAACTTGTAATCTTTTTTCATGTATACAACCTGGGATTTCCACTATTCCCTTGCCTACTCCTGTGATATTCAGATCCCGAAATCTTTACTCTTGGAAACTCATTTCTCCTCTACCACACTCCACAAAGCTTTCCCTTATCATCACCTTGGACTCTCCCATCATCTTTTTAAGGAGAATTAACATTTATTGAGGACTTAGAAGGTACTCATATTAACAAATATCTTATTTTGTTCTCACAGTTTTATAAGATATTTTGAATACTCCATGAAATAAAGGTACCACAATTACTCCTAGTTAATTTTGGAAAAATGACAATGAGGCTACTACCAATAAAATATTCTACTGTACTGTATGTATACAGGTCACAGATCCTGGTATGAACCAGTTAAATTTGATTTCTTCAGTGATCACTTATTATAACACCAACTTAATCATCTACTCTGCAAATACATACATTTTCTGGGATACATTCTTGGGGATATGGAGAGATTCTAGGGATAAGAGGGGATAAAACAAAATAATTTTCTTGAAAAAGGAAGACTAGGATGATTGCAGGCAAGTCGTCTTCATATACAAATGGCATGCTATTTTAATAAGTGGTTCCTGTATCTGTTAATTTTAATACAAACTGTGATAACTGTAGCCACAGTATTTGGTTGTATAAAAGAATCAAGAAGTTTATAGATAGAATTAACTAAAAACAAGTGTTGTTAAAATTCTACTTTTGGCTACTTAGAACCTAAAATTCTATTTGGGACGACCTCAGATATAAATATCATACATAAATTGGAAAGGGGTAATTTTCTAGTAATGATACATGCCTGCACATATCAAAATGTTTATCTGAATATGTGCACATACATTAAACAGAGGTTAAATCAAAAAAGTTTTGTAATACTCACCGTATTTTGGGCTGCTTTTTGACACTTTCATAGTAAAACAAAAAGTTAATTTCATGGACACCTTCTTCATCTGGCCCACGTAACCACATTGGTAGCTGCACTGAAGCTCCAGGCAGAAGAACAGAGTCAGGAAGGGGAACAGGAATCACCTCTGGTTGACTTCCTATGCCAATGCCAAAGTCTACAGAAGAAGCTGATGATATGAGTGCTGTACACATAGAGGTAGAATCTGTCACAACAGTCTTGTAAGCACTACAGTTCTCAGAAGCTGAGGGACTTAGCGGTGTTAGAACAGCAGTATTACCACCAAAAGTAAAGAACTCTGGACGTTTAGAAACAACCTTCAATCCAGCAAGAGGACATTTGCTGACATTGACAAATTCTACATATGCTTTTCGGATTTCTCCACACAGAAGCCCTGTAGGAAAATGTATAAAGAACACCTGCATTGGAGGGAAAAAATATTATTATATTGTCTGTTAAAAATTCTGAACCGCTAATGAATAACACTTTAAGATATTGTATTTCTTTACTAGAGATTTACAAGCATTTCACTAATTCTTTTAGCTATCTCCTTGAGTATGTGGCAATTTTAAAAATATGATAAGACTAAAAGAGATCAATGTTACTCTGTTAGATTTTGGAGTTAAAAATTAAGGGTCAGCTATCAATAACAAGAGGAATAACATGTCAAAACTTTTACAAGATTATGAATAAGAAAAGCTGTAAGTAATTTATTATGGCTATGTGATCCCCCTGCCTTGGCCTCCCAAGTGCTAGGATTACAGGCATTAAGCCACCGCACTCAGCCCCAGAAGAGTCTATTCTTGACTTTAAAAAACAAACATTTAAAAAAAAAAATACTACACAAGTTTTAACTAAGAATGCCTCTGTAAGTAAATATAAATCCTAGAAGCAACAAAGTAAAAGACTACCAGAAATGACTTCATCTAAGCTAAAAATCTCAACATAGTAAAAGATACCAAATCAAAGTTAAAATATATATAAAATATTTATCAACCAGAAATTGGCAGTCAGGTCAATTCAGAACTTTTTAATTTGCCCTGTAGAACTCATCATAAACACAATGTAATTAAGCAAGTGACAAATCCTGGGCAGAATACATGCAACTCAGCAATATCTGCCCCTCAATGGACAGTGCACTCATCACCATTTTCATGAGCACACTATCTACACTGCCACTGCATTGATAAAAATCATTTAACGAGGAAAAGAGAAATAATACCCAATTAAGAGAGCATGAACAGGCTATAATTTGGATGTAGAGAAAGAAAACATACGGACCAAAAACATGTGAAAACCGATCAACTAATAGAGAAATGTAAATAAAAACAAGGTCCCCAATCTGAAAAAAGTTAAACAGCAGTATGGCCATGATGTGAAGCACTCTCACGCTGAAGAAAAGTGCAAATTACTATAGCCCTGCTGAAGGTAATTTTTGTAGTATATTGTAAGATTTAACATTTATAGATCCTTTCATTGAGTAACACCATTTCTGAAGTTTAGTCTAATTTAGAACATGGGCAAAATACATATATACTAACATTTACTGCAGAGTTGTCTATAATGATAAAATCTAGAACCACCCCCATTAATAGATATATGACTTATGTTATTACAGACAAAAAGAGTCATAGGATTAAATACATGTAATACAACTTTGCTTGTAATTATTAAAACTATATATAAGTACACAATGAAGGGTCTCAAAAGATAAACACTAATTTGATATCACTGGCACCTTTCAGGGGTAAGTTGCTATGCTTTTAACGCCCCTCCTAGGAAAACTTCATGCAGGAAGAAGTGTTCACTCTTATATATCACTCTGCCTTTGGCTTGCCTCTCAGGTAGAAATTTGACTCAAAGTGGGCAAGATTTTTCTTCTAGAAACTTGGAATTTAAAGTGGAACAAAGAGTAGGAGTTATTGGTGTAGGGTCATTTCAAAAGCAATGCTTTCTGAAGGTTTAAAAACATTTGCTCCTAAATTCCCTGGAGCTTTCTCTTCTTTGAAACTTCTTATTCTACAATACTTGACTTTCCATGATATATTCCATTGTCCTTCAACTAAATAACATATTTTCTCTTTTTCTGGTTAGACTATCTAGAACCAGTTCTATCTTTTGCCACTAAAAGACCTTTAGTTCATTTGGTATGAAATTAGGATAAGGTAGGATAAGAAGAAGGGGAAGGGACTACTGGTTTGTATGCATATACTCTTATATTGCTTTAATTTTTATAAGCACTCATCTGCATATTATTTTTGTAAATTACAAAAAAGAGCCATTGATTTTAATAATAATCAAAGAGTTCTTCAGAAGTATTTTCCCAATTTCCATTAATATTTTGAGGGTTGTTTCATAACCTGGCTGTGACTTAATGCCAATTTGCACAAATGTCTTACTTTTGTGATTTAGACCTATTTAACATTAGTTTAATAATAATTTAAAAGCATAATTCAATGTAGTATCAACAATTCAAACTCTAAAATTAATTCATTTAAAATACCATCTGGCCGTGTAGATAAATTTAAGTCCAGGAAATTTTAAAAAGTGAAATACCTCTAACAGTGGCATTTCTTCAGTGATTACAGGATCTAAACGTCGATCAGGACCATATTTAACAGACGTTTTTTCTTCTTTTGTGTTGTTAAGCCGAGGACCTTGAATTTCTAAATCCTGTCTCCCTCGGACTGACATACTCAGGGAATATTTTCCTGAAATAAAAAACAATCAATGTCCTAAAATAACTTGGTATGTTAACTACATCAATTCAACTTGAAAATATATTGTTACATTTTAGATTATTTCTAGAAAAATCCTAGACAATTTTTGATTAACATGGTTAATCAAAGAATTAAGTATACTTGAACTCCATGTTCATCAATACCTGTGGTATGCTGCTTAATTTCTCACTTTGTTTTGGATTTACTTTCTTTGCAAAAAGATTTCTTTTTTTTTTGTAAGAAAGGTCTTTATTAGCGGGGAAGTTGCAGAGCAGCATTAAGGGGAAGGAGAGAGAGAGAGAGAAACGGGGGAAGAGAGAGAGAGAGAGAGAGACACGAGACACACGGGGAAGGAAGAGAAAAGAGACACGCGGGGAAGGAAGAGAAAAGAGACACACGGGGAAGGAAGAGAAAAGAGAGACACACGGGGAAGGAAGAGAAAAGAGCACAAAAAGATTTCTTATCACTGAATAGGAAGTCCTTTGAAGCCTGTATTTAACCATCTGCTTCTATTTAACTAAAAAGTCCAGAGAGAACAGCTATCTTGGGCCCAACAATTTGATTTAAACCAGGAAAAAGGGTAACTATTTTATCCTATTGTCAAAGGGGAAAAAATTAGACAATGAACATGTCAACTTTTCACTTTTACTCATACTCCTCTATTCTAAGGATCTGACCAATCTGAATTATTTCTGGAATATAAATAACTATATCTTCTCAAGAGACTACACAAAGAAAAAAACATATTATAGGCATAAAATTAAATTTAGTTAATATTCATGTGAGATTTTCCCCCAAAGTGTCCATGTACTGCAGGTATGTTTGAAAAAGCTATTATATTTCCTGCAGAGCCTTTAATGTGCTGAGTTACTGTGATAGTCCCAGACCAGCTATATAATGTAGCATTTCTCCCACCTTATTTAATCCAAATGCCTATTAGCATTTTACACAATAATGAACTACATTAGAACATCATGAAAACTGTGCTTACAAAACAGGATTTTAATAGTTAGAATCTCCTACCACTAATGTTATATAACATATAAATTATGATATTAATGCATATTTTTGGTACCTTCAATGAAACGACTAGCTATATTTTACTGACAATAATAACTTAGTGGTACTAGAAACATCCTACTTATGCACAAGTGGGGAAGGGAGGTTCACAAGGCTTTTAACTTCCAGCTATCTTACTTTAAAAATGTAATAAATTAACAGGATTATTTACAAATAAACCTTATCTGGTACTTGTCAACCAAGAAATATACAGTACTAAAATGCAGAATGCCATATTCAACTTGAGTGTAATTTTTCTGTTTATAATAATTTTTTAAATTCTTATGAATTCATTCCACTTGTTTATTTTTTAAATTTTGTACTGACTTATTCTAAATATCCAGGCAAGTAGAAATATTAAGTTGAAGGTTAAAAGAACCAATAAATTTTCCAAGTGGTCCCAGATTTTCCAATATTATTAATCAGTTCTTGTAGATGCTAAATTCATGTTTGTCACTATTTAGCTTAGTTTGTCAGAAAACAAGACATTATCTACTAAAATGAAAGGTTAGAAGTAGGGCTTTTACAGCAAACTCTTTCCTAGCTTCTTGTCAACTTAATCTCAAATAATTAAACATAATGATTACATGGAACTATTAAACCCTTAAAGGGGTCCTTAAATTTTTTTTAAAGTAAATTATGTTAAATATATATGTCTTGTAGTTTTATTCTTCAAACAACTATAGGACATACTGTAGAGAATTAAAAGTATCAGCTTAACACTAAAACCCTACTCTTTTATACATGACAAAAGACAGAATTTAAGGTGTTTAATATTCAATGACCTGAACATACTGGTCTCTTAATTTGTTCTGTTTTATAAAAAGGAAATATTCAAAAAAAACAGAATATAAGATGGTTTTGTATTGGTAGTAGACATCTCAATCAATGGTCAGAACTTATTTTATTAGAATTTACTAAATTTGCAAAAATACATAAGGTATATCCTAAGAATTATCAGAAAAAATACGTAAGAACAGAATAAAGTTGTTTGTTTTGACATTATGGCAGAGGTAAAACAATTAAAATTTGTCATTCTTACATATGATTAAATGCGTTTACCTAAAGTACATTAAACCTATTTAGAAAAGACTTCATTTTTGTTCATTCTATTCTAAGGAATTATTTAAGAATTAGTTTTCTAATTGTTTAGCAATGCTATAGTTTTACCTGTGTGACATCCAGGAAGAGCACCAATGCCATCTACTGTCATGGAGCCCTGAATAGTGCCAAGATTATAAACAACTCCCAGAATATGCAGCTCCCCTATGTGATGGGGAAAGAGCTTTAGTCTTGCCTGTGGAGATATTTAAGTCACTCTTATTATGTTTTCAAAGTATCTTCAAAAGTGCAATACCTCAATTCTGTAATGTTGCAGAAATAAATACTCATGACCTAAACCAGCTCATATTTCCTATTGAAAAGCATCTTCTTCAAAAGAAAATCTCTACATTCAACAATTATAGGCCTGGACCCTCAACAATACTTTGACACCATTACAGCTCACTGTAACATCAAACTCCTGGGCTCAAGTGAGCCTCCTACCTCAACTGCCTGAGTAGCTCAGAGTAAAGGTGCATACCACCAAGCCCAGCTAATTTTTAAATAATTTTTTTGTTAACACAGGGGTCTTGCTGTTGCCCAGGCTGGTCTTGAAGTCTTGGCCCCAAGTAATACTCCCATCTCAGACTCACAAAGTGCTAGGATTATAGGCATGAGCTACCATATCTAACCAACAAGACTTTTAATACAAATAAAAATATTCTGGCCAAATAAATATCACATAAAATTATCACACAGGCATTCAAAAGCAAAAATTTTTCACCAGGTTTCTTAGGAAATTAACAAATCAAAGACCACTGCAAACCTACTTTTGTCACCAATTTCCTCCTGAGTAATTCTAGTTTATTATCTTTCAAATTTTACTTTTTAAGAAAACCAAAATAGAAAACAATAAATTAAGCTGATTTTTCAATTTATTTTCACCTTATTTTTGGAAAGGCATAAGACAGAAAATGATAAAACAATTACCACTTTTGATTCTTCACAATTAATTAAGAATTCTGAAATAACTTCAGTTCCAATCATTGCAGGTTCACTTGTAACCTAAAAAATAAATTATTTCATAAAATATATATTTGAATGAATAAAATATCAAATTGGTAACAGTCCAATATACCAATACTTAGAAACACTAAAACTAATTAAAATTAGCATTTACTAGTGACCTATAGTCACTTGCATGACTTACTATGTGCTGAGTGTTATGCAAAGTATTTTATTTCCACACCTGGAAAACAGCCAGACTGTGGAAAACACTGTATGTTTTTCATTTTGTTTAATCCAATTCAACTGAGGAGATACAGCTACCAAGAATATAAAACTCCAACCAAATGAAAAAAATCCAGCTGCTCAAAGTTAACAATGGCCAAAATGGCCATTTAATTTAATGTTGGAATAAGAGCGTATTTCTCTATTTTTACTCCAACTTATCTTTTTTCCAAATTAGCCATTTATACATAGAAAAGGTAATGGCGGCCTAGGTGAGATACAGAACAGACAGGTAGGCAATAACAGCAATGAGAGAGAGGGGGAAAGGCCTGTTTCCTCCAAAGCAATGACATCTGTAAGGTAAGAGACTAGTCTTTATAGCAGCACAGACAAACTGGTTCATTCTGGAGATAAACCTGGTCCTCATGATCTCTATGCTACATTTACCCATGAAATAAAAATTACACCCCCCTAAATTTCAGTTCAGCATCTTAGTCCATTACCATTAGATACTCATCAAGAACTTCAAAGAGTCTGAAATTGATACAAAAAAGCACAACCGTATATTAAAAAGTAGTTCATTATACACAGTAAAAAATGTCACTTAACTTTAAACTTCTAACTAAATCTAGTATATTGAACAGACTAATATACTTAAAAACTAAATCTTTGTGTTTTTTTTTTTAGAGACAGAGTCTCACTTTGTCACCCTTGGTAGGGTGCTGTGCAGTTACAGCTCACAGCAACCTCCAGCTTCTGGGCTTAGGTGATTCTCTTGCCTCAGCCTCCCGAGTAGGTGGGACTACAGGCGCCCGCCACAACGCCCGGCTATTTTTTTGATGCAGTTTGGCAGGGGCCGGGTTTGAACCCACCACCCTCGGTATATGGGGCCGGCGCCCTACTCACTGAGCCAGAGGCAATGACCAAAAACTAAATCTTTTTAAAAAGCTTTTTTGAGGTTTAACAGTTGGTAACTCTTCTAATCTGCATTCCAGGCGTTCAAATGATATTAGAAAAATAGCAGAGGTTGCTAAAATTTAAGTCAGAATAGGATCTGGGAAATCTAAATCATCCAAACAATTAACAATAAATATAATCACAAAAATGTCTTCAATAACGTAATCAACAAGACATAAAATAAGGCAATCTTTACAAAGTCAAAACACTTCAGCACCAAAATATTGACTTATTTCTCAGTTCCAAAAATCACTGCTTGCTACATTACTATAGCATTTAGCAAGGTAGTAGGAAAAAGTAAAAGTTATATCATAGATACTGGTGTAAAATTAATGGGTAAAAATATGTGTTTGTCCAAGTTGTTTGTTACAATTAGCTGAATAACAATAATATTTACTCGGATTACTTCTGCTTTAAAGATATCTTAAAGGGCTTAAAACAGACAAGGAAACAGAAAGATAAATATATATTAAGGTTGTGAACAGACAATTCACAAAAGAAGAAATACAAAGGTAACAGGTTCAACTTCACTAGCAACCAATGAAACACAAAACAAAATAGTAAAATGACAGTTTTTAACCTATCAAACAAAGTCTTTTTTGTAAATAATTTTCTTAATTTCCAAGGATAAGATATCCAACATATGCTGCTGGCAAGGTGTTGGTTGGAATGACCCTTTGTGAAACCAAAAGGGCATCAAAATATTTACTTCCTAAAATCTTCTCACTTCATACCTAGGAATGCTTCCTACAGAAATAATCTGAAACATAAAAAGCTTTACACAAAAATATTCACCACAGAAATTACTGTTACAATAAAGAAATTGAAACTTCCAAAACAACTAGCAATGACAGAATAGCTTATGAATCATCCCTATGATGGAATTATTTATGTAAATGTTAAATATTAAGACATTTTGATACCAGAATATGTATATGAAACAACAGAAAAAAGCAACATACATAGTATGAGGGAATCCCAAATATGAGGGGAAAACATACAAATGAAAATGACTAAAAAGATATAACAAAATAACTAAGTGGTTCTTTTTTTTTATTTTTCTAAAAAAAAGAGTCTCACTCTGTCTCCCTAGGTAGAGTGCCACAGCATCATACCTCACAGCAAACTCAAACTCTTGGGCTCAAGCAATCTTCTTGCCTCAGCCTCCAGAATAGCTGCGACTATAGGTGCCCACAGAATACCTAGCTAGTTTTTCTATTTTGAGGGGTCTGGCTCTTGTTCAGATTGGTCTTGAATTCTTGAGCTCAGGCAATCCACCCACGCTGGCCTCCCAGAGTGTTATGATTGATTACAGGTGTGAGCCACCATGCCTGGCCTAAGTGGTTATTTCAATTTCTGGGAGGAGAGATGGTTTTATTCTTATTCCTTACGTAATTCTGTATTTTCAATTTTTAACAATAAATATGTATCATGATTTTTATTATGAATAAGAAAAATAAGCCAAAAAAGAGTTAAGCATAGCTCACTGAACAGAATAAGTTGATATTTTATTAGTACATCTGTTATACAGAAACAGGATTACAAATACCTTTTAATAACTTACTAGTTCTTTAACTTCTTCATTATCCTTTCCACTGAAAGCTTTAGGCTGAAACTTCCAAAGCAACGACAAATCAGTCAACAAAAGTGGAACCTTCAAAGGATTTCTAAAAGCCACTTCCACTGTAATAGGTTCTATTAAAAAAAAAAAAGGCCTAAATTAGTAACTTTAATAAACCTTACACCTTATTCAAAGCTTCGATTCTCTAAACACAACTTGCTTTAACTCTGTATTTCTCCCTAGACTATCCTTTATCAACCCTTACATGTCCACTTACTCAGAACTCAATTAAAAATTTACCTCATGGAGAGGACTCCCCCAGTTTCTCTATACTACTAAAAAATGTTATTCCCTGTTTTATATTCCAACATCTGTATCAGAGGCCCCCTTACTTGGTTTTATAAATGCAACTAAGTAAATTATGAGTTCTCTTTTTTTTTTTTGAGACAGAGTCTCACTATGCCACCCTTGGTAGAGTGCTATGACATCACAGCTCACAGCAATCTCAAACTCTTGGGCTTAAGCAATTCTCTTGCCTCAACCACAAAGCCTGGCAATTTTTTGGGTGCAACTGTCGTTTAACAGGCCCTGGCTGGGCTCAAACTCGCCAGACTCAATGTATGTGGCTGGCACCCTACACACTGAGCTATGGGCGCTGAGCCAAATTATGAGTTCTTAATTCATCTTTGTATCCCCACTGTCCAGTAATGCATGTCACACCATAAATCACCTTTAATGTGCTTGCTGTAAGTATAACAAACAAACAAAGAAATATAAATAAAAATTCACATATATCACCTTCTACAACTGCAAGTGGAAATCTTGAGTTATCTGAATAACTGTTCAAACAGTATTGTGTGAGATGAAAATTGGATGGAATTATTCCCTTGTTAACCACAGCTACAACTTGTTCCTCAAGTTCTCGCCACTGTTGAGAGGATTCAGAATCATATTCTTGGTCAAGACTAACATGAGTAGCTGCTTGCTTTTCACCTTAAAAAAAAAAGTCACAATTAAATACATACAAACATACAGAAAAGGCAGGCAGACTAACAAACACATATATTAAAATTTAACAAATGTCAACTTTTACGCAAATATTTTTTATAAAATGAACATTACAGATAGAGTTGATGTCTTCTCTGCAACTCTCACCACTCTCATTATTCTCCTTCGTGTCCACTGGCAACATGTCTTCCCAGGGCTGTTTCAAAGTTGAAGTGTATCATTTTCACCCGTATTTTTTATTTCATCACAAGTGTGTGTGTACACACACACACACACACACTCAGTAGGTAGAATGACTTTTGTGTTTGAAATTTATACTGTAACTGACTTTCCTCACTATCATGTTGTGAAAATGTACAATCAATTCACTCACATCAAGCAGCATGAATCCATTATGCAAAAATACCAATACACTGATTCATTCTCCATTAGGAATTTTAGTTGTTCAACTTTATTTTTTTGAGACAGAGTCTCAAGATGTCACCCTGGGAGGAGTGCTGTGATATCATATCTCACAGCAACCTCCAACTCTTGGGCTCAAGTGATTCTCTTGCCTCAGTTTTTCTATTTTTAGTAGAGAAGGGGTCTTGCTTTTTGCTCAGGCTGGTCTCAAACCTGTGAGCTCAAGCTACTACCTGCCTCAGGCTTCCAGAGTGCTAGGATTATAGGCGTAAGCCACCATGCCTGGCCTGTTCAACTTTTTTTGCTATTAAAAACAATGCTGTTATAAACACATCCATATTGTTTAATACTAAATCAGATCTGAAGGAAAAATATGTTGATTAAGCTCAAATATAAGAATATTTACAATTACAGTTTAACTGCACGGAGAACCTGAATAGATTTATACTTCTGGTCCAGTACTGCTATTCTAGAGTTCAAACCTAAAGAGATAATTCTAGATGTTTAAAAAGTATTACAACAAGAGAACAGCAAGCAGAACATTGGCAACCATTCTGTGCTTGTCTACATTTGAAAATTTCCATAATAAAAACAATTTTATCCACAAATATGTCTATCACAATATTATTTTATATTAAAAAAGATGAAAATAATCTACCTGTATAATAAGTAAATGTTAAAGCATTTAAATGCACTGACTGGAATATCTTACAAACATTAAAAATGTTTATCCAGATTTCATAATACCATGAGCATTCTTTATGTGAAAACAGCTGCTGTTTTATTTTTACTATTTTTAGCTTCTAAGACTGGAAGGAATAACACTGAAGTAGTGGTATCAGGACAACTCATTTTTAAACATCCAACTATACATTATTTTTTAAATGAAAAAGTAAAAAAACTAAAACAAAAAAAAAATAGGCATTGGATAACTAGGCTAAATAAAACTTTACTAACCATCTGCTGGTCGTCTGTCATGGCCAAAGAAAACCCGTGTTGCTGAACTGTTAATATATGGTAAAGGAAGCTGTGGTAAAGGACCATCTGGCGAGAGCTGACTTACATTCTGGTAGAAATATAAAAAGAAAAAAAAAGTTTTTCAGAAAATCACATTTTCTTCTTATATGTTTCCTCAGTTTTTTAGAACACAAGGTATCAAAAACATGGTAAGCAAGAATACTAAGATACATAATTATTAGTTTTATTTGAATACATCAGAGTCATAAAATTTTACAACTAAAGAACTTCAGATATCATTTATTCTGCCTCAAGAGAACCTTTCGAAGGTTACTAAACTTATTAGTTCTCTGGATGTTAAATTACCAAATATTATTTTGGTATGCACTTTACTTCCTGTGACTAATTACACCATCCTATTTGCCAAAAGTCTAACGCATAAAATTTTAAATTAGTTACTTTCTGCAGGTTGGATACAATGTTCACTATCAACAGGCCTTGGGAAAAAATTACTACTTCCCATACTTTTCATGAAACAATGCTTTATATTTTCTATCCTCTTACCTCAGTGAAATATCCTTTCTTCCTGTTAATTTTTCTAAATTATACTATAATAGCTTGTATATTTCCCATACATCCATACTTCCTCATCTTTTATAAGGAAAAGAATGTATGTCTCCAAAAGATGGTTAAGAGAATCCACTTAAAACAAATTATAAAACTGGTTATGACTCTTAAAAACATGATAAAGAAAAATTGTGGCATCTTTTTTTAAGATTCCCAAAACAGTCACAAATCAACCCTTTCTTGAAATACTAAAATTTTCTCCCCCTTTTTTGAGATGGAATTTCACTCTTATGTGTAGGCTGGAGGGCAGTGTGTCATAATTGCTCACCGCAACCTCAACTGCCTCATTCAATCTTCCTGCCTCAGACTCCCAAGTAGCTAGGACTACAGTCACATGCCACCATGCCAGGCAAATTTTTGCATTTTCTGTACTGATGGGGTCCTGCTATGTTACTCAGCCTGGTCTTAAACTCATGGCCTAATGTGATCCCCCTGCCTCAGCCTCCCAAAGTGCTGAGATTACAGGCATAAGCTACTATGTATAGCCAAAAGTCTATGACCAAGAAACCTAGCCTACTACAACTTTATTATGACATATAGTGACATATATTCTAATAAAACTATTTTATTAGACTGCTAGAAGATGGTAATGAATATGCTTCTGTTGAAATACAATTTTAATTTCTACTCCTAAAAATAAGTATTCACCTTGTAAACATAAAGATATTCTCTAAGAAAGGCCCCCTGCTGAGCAGCAGACTGTTTACTTTCATTTATTAAAATATGCCTAAAAGCAGACACGGCGTTGTCCAGCTGCCTAAGAGTATAGGATTGGCGCCCAATAGTGAAGTTAATGTGATCTTCTGCAAGAGACCAGCCTTTTCCTTTATAAACTTGCATGGCTTGACAATAGCAACGTAAAGCATGCTTTTTCTGTAAGAAAATAAACAAAGTATTAATAATCCTAATTTTTCTTGGACTGGAAAAAATAAATACACACATACACAACCAAGTTATTGGCTCTTTAACTGAGTGAGATGATGAGGAAAAGGAAACTAACATTTATGATAATCTCTTCACAGTTATAAATGGAATGATATGTTACACTTTTCCCAAGCCATCCAAAGTATGTGCATAAGTATGAGTGTGTGTTTTTATGGAATAGAGAATGTTAAGGAAGGGAAAGGGAGACCAGACTATCTGGACATCCACTCCCTATTTCTCTGAGCAACTTAAAAACATCAACCTCAGAGGTGCACTTCTCAACTTGGCTTTATGTATATCAAATACTTTCTGAAGAAAGGCAGGGTTCGACATCTAAAATGGACAGATTTTGCTAATAATATATGAAAAAAAAGGCAACAGCACTTTAATTAGAAGCATGCTGTTTTCAAAGAATTTTCTGCTATCAAGTAAAAAACCAGACACTTCTATCAACTTTTTTCTATTAACTACAATCAAAGACTTGCACTGAATTTATGTGGTCACATACGTTGTATATCACAAAGTACAGATTACATGACATATAAATCAACTTTATTTTTCTATATTAAAAATTCACATATTGGCTCGGCGCCTGTGGCTCAACGGGCTAAGATGCCAGCCACGTACACCTGAGTTGGCGGGTTTGAATCCAGCCTGGGCCCGCCAAACAACAATGACGGCTGCAACCAAAAAAATGGCCAGGCGTTGTGGCGGGCGCCTATAGTCCCAGCTACTTGGGAGGCAGAGACAAGAGACTCGCTTGAGCCCAGGAATTGGAGGTTGCTATGAGCTGTGATGCCATGGCACTCTATCCAGGGTGACAGCTTGAGGTTCTGTCTCAAAAAAAAAAAAAATTCACATATTGGCCCAGCCATATTGATCCCAGATTGCCTGTGTGCTACAAATCACTAGCCAGTGCTGTGACCACCAAATCATATGTCTCACATCATTCAAATAAAACAATGGGCCAGGATAGTGAGCACCACCAGGGTACAACATGGCAGAGTTCTCTGCCAGCATTGGGTGTCACCAGGGCTTCCTCTTCCAAGATCCTGCCTGCAAGTGTCAAGATGCACTCCCTGTTGTTCACTGCATCTACTACTGCAGGACTGAGAATAGTAACAGATTAATACCAATATAATATACAAGAAATACATTCATAATAGAAAATCATGAAGAATAGCAAAATCTTGTAACAACTGCAATCAGATTACAACACTTATGGCAATAAATGCCACCAGTATACCAAAGAGGTACACAGAAAGACAAATACTACATAGTTTCATTTATATGTGGCAGCTACAAAAATGAATCTCATGAAGCTAGAGAGTAGACTGGTGGCTAACCAAAGGAGGGGCAATGAAAAGAAGTTGAGTAATAGGTATAAATATACAGTTTGATAGAAATTAGACCTTTTGTTAGATCAGTGTGGTGATTATATAATAATCTATTATATATTTCAAAATAGAAAGAGAAAAATTCAATCAGCTGTATTATAAACACAAGACAAATATTTAAGGTAATGGATATCCCAAGTACACTGATTAGATCTTTACAAATTATGTGAACATGTTAAATTATGTCATGTATCGTGAAAATAAGTACACCTATTATACATCAATTAGAAACACAGAGAGATACAGACCACCACATTTTTGCAGCAGTGCAAAACAGTAGTATGCACAATAGGAAAGATGGGGGAGGGGCAAGGGAAACAGGAAATTTTTGTTAAGCATACAATAAACTACATCCTATAGAAAACCAAAAAATCAGAAAAAGCACCAAAGCAGTTATCCAAAGTCAGCTACCAAGAAGACTGCTAATAGAGAAGGTAGTAGCCATTATAAAAGCCAGAAAAGACTTCCCATATCTTTACATTAAAATAAAATCCCAAGGGTGGCGCCTGTGGCTCAAAGGAGTAGGGCGCGGGCCCCATATGCCGGAGGCGGCGGGGGTTCAAACCCAGCTCTAGCCAAAAACTGCAAAAATAAAATAAAATAAAATCCCAAGAAGTACATTAGTACATGTTCACAGCTCCTGTCAGAGACTATTGCTTCCTAGCCTACAAAATGACCAGCCTGCTGGCTGTAAATACTTACGTGTGTGTGTAAAAAAATACATATAGATAGATAGATAGATAGATAGATAGATAGATAGATAGATAGATAGATAGATAGATATAAAGTTTCAATCAATCAAACAGAGACAGCTTTTCTCCCTGTCTGGCTCCGGATTCCACCACAACTACACAACTAAGGGAAGACACTCTGAAGAAGATGCTCCATCCAAAGGATCAAATGATTAAGAAAAAGGAAAGAGGATCACAAATTTGAGGGCTGATGTTTTAATACCAGGAATCTCAATGAGAGCCAAAATTAAGCAGATAATAAAAACCCAAAACAAATGACAGAACAATTGAAAAACCAAGATCAACCTAAATCAAGCCAGAACATGCTTTGTTCAAAGGCAAGAAGTATAAGAAATCAGGAATAATGATTTTGTGAAGAACTATTTGAGAGTTTCCAAAGCAGTAACATAAGGAGACATGGATTAGAGTTAGAGACTTGGTTGTCAGCTTTAACTGAGATCTATGTTATGAAATCTTATTTGTTTATGTTGTCTCTATATGACTGTATTGGGCTGAATGGAAATGCCCAGTGTATGCTAAAACTGCATATAAGTATATGGTAAAAGTGTGTATATATATTTACATATGTCGACACATTCTTAAACAACTGGTAGTCACAGACTTTGGCATTCTTTTGCCCACTGCTTCATCCTGGTCATATTCATGAGCAGATATTTGGTGTTAATTGCATATCCCTGTGACCTTCTGAACTTAAGACAACATCCATCTTAAAAATAGGATTTGGTAGTACCAAACTAAAGCTTTTCTCCACTAAACAATGCTTGAGAGTATACTCTTGCACTCACCATCTTCCAAAAAAGGTTACAAACTTTGTAGTAGATACAGTCAGAATTTTCTTTGTGGGCTGTTGGTTAAAGAAATGATTTCTTGATTAAGCAATAATGAAATCAAAATAATCACTGCCTCTTGATAACATGCAATGAGAATACATTATCTCTTCTGTGATGTTCCTACAAAGATAACCCACTTTGAATTTCATCATGAGGAAAACTTCAAAGAAACCTGGAAACTTTACAAAAGCAACTGGTCTATAATCTTCAAAAGTGAAGAAGTCATGAAGTCAAAGGATCCTTTGACTAAAAAGGGGCAAAGGATCCTATGTCCTTTGGCAAAGGACATTTATGGGACAATCATTAATACATTAATGGGGTCTGATGACTACACAGCAGCATTGTATCTATGCCAATTTCTTGATTGTTATGGGTGTATTATGGTTATACCTAAGAGAATGTTCTTATTTCTACAAAATAAGAAATATGTTGTAAAGTATTTAGGAGTAATAGGGCACCAAGTAAATCAACTCTCAAATTTCCTGAGTAGATACAAATTTCTGAACTGTACTTACAATTTTTCTAGAAGTCTGAGATTGTTTCAAAATAAGTTTTAAGTGATTATTTCTTGGGGGAAAACAGTCCTAAGCTCTGTTTAGCATTTAGTAAGGGAATACAGATATATAGAAATTGACAGATATGTAGAAACAACTGAATGTATCTAAGTGTCAAGATCAACGCATTTTTAAAGATTTTTTGAAAAGTACCCAAAAAGATTTATAAGAAGTAACAAGGTTTTAAAGTCTGTCTTTTAAAGAACAGAAAAGAAAGACTGTCCAATCACGTTAGCTTTCCCCAACACTTCCCTAATTTTTAACTGATTTTAAAATTTTAATGCCAGTTCTTTTTTAAATGTCATTTAGTAGCTGATATTCTTTTTTTTTGAGACAGAGCCTCAAGCTGTCACCCCGGATAGAGTGCCGTGGCACCACAGCTCACAGCAACCTCCAATTCCTGGGCTCAAGCGAGTCTCCTGCCTCCGCCTCCCAAATAGCTGGGACCACAGGCGCCTGCCACAACACCCGGCCATTTTTTGGCTGCAGCCATCATTGTTGTTTGGCAG
>CAUYRH010004672.1:0-19683 GCA_963574655.1 Perodicticus potto | reverse complement strand
ATTCAGTAGGGAAAAGACTCTCTATTTAACAAATGGTGCTGGGTGTACTGGCTGGTGTAAGAAATGGTGTACTGGGTGTACTGGTGCCCTGTAGAAGACTAAAACTAGACCCACACCTCTCACCATTAACTAAGGTAGACTGTCACTGGATTAAGGATTTAAACATAAGACATGAAACTATCAAAATATTAGAAGAAAGTGCAGGGGAAACTCTTGAAGGAATTGGCTTGGGTAAATATTTTATGAGGAGGACTCCCCGGGCAATTGAAGCAGTATCAAAGATACACTACTGGGACATGATCAGACTAAAAAGCTTCTGTACAGCCAAGAATATAGTAAGTTTAGCAAGCAGACAGCCGTCAGAATGGGAGAAAATATTTGCAGGTTATGCCTTTGACAAAGGTTTAATAGCCAGAATCCACAGAGAACTCAAACATATTAGCAAGAAAAGAACAAGTGATCCCATCTCAGGGTGGGTAAAGGACTTGAAGAGAAACTTCTCTAAAGAAGACAGGCGCATGGTCTACAGACACATGAAAAAATGCTCACAATGCTTAATCATCAGAGAAATACAAATCAAAACTACTTTGAGACATCACCTAACTCCAGTAAGATTAGCCCATATAACAAAATCCCAAAACCAGAGATGTTGACGTGGATGTGGAGAAAAGAGAACACTTCTACACTGCTGGTGGGAATGCACACTAATATGTTCCTTTTGGAAGGATGTTTGTAGAGTACTTAGAGATTTAAAAATTGACCTGCCATTTGATCCTATAATTCCTTTACTAGGTATATACCCAGAAGACCAAAAATCACATTATAACAAAGACATCTGTACCAGAATGTTCATTGCAGCCCAATTCATAATTGCTAAGTCATGGAAGAAACCCAATTGCCCATCAACCCACAAATGGATTAATAAATTGTGGTACATGTATACCACAGAATATTATGCAGCCTTAAAGAAAGATGGAGACTTTACCTCTTTCATTTTTACATGGATGGAGCTGGAACATATTCTTCTTAGCAAAGTATCTCAACAATGGAAGAAAAAGTATCCAATGTACTCAGACCTACTATGAAGCTAATTTATAGCTTTCATATGAAGGCTATAACCCAAATATAGCACAAGAATATGGGGAAAGGGTAAAGGGAGGGGAGAGGAAGTGGGTGATTGGGGTGGAGGGAAGGTAATTGGTGGGGCCACACCTATGATGTATCTTAGAAGGGTACAGGCGAACCTTACTAAATGCAGAATACAAATGTCTTCATATAATAACTGAGAAAATGCCAGGATGGCTATGTTAATCAGTTTGATGAAAATAGTTAAGATTGTATATGAAACCAGCACACTGTACCCCTTGATTGCACTATTGTACACAGCTATGATTTAATAATAAAGACAATAAAAAAAAGAAAGATACTTAGAGCAGTAACTTTAAAACCCAGCCACGCCTTTTCCCCATCCTGAGAGCATCTTAGGCCAGGCCACCCTGGGCATGGTGGAATAACCCTCCCTGGAGACACAGGGGCTAGCAGGCCCACCACCACCACACTCACAGTGCCTAGATGTGGTGCATATTATGGGGCCCACACATGCTGGGCCTTGCCACTCAAAGGCAAAGCAAGGACATCTGGAACTTTTTACATAGTTATTCCTTGCATTGGCTAAGTTAGTAGTGCCATGCAAAATATCTATTTTTAAACTTGTGTATTTTTAAATTCTCACTGCTTGAATTATTTAAATAATACTTTTAATTATTCCAAACCATACTGTAGTAATATCAGGTGATACCGTATGATGTCATAGTCATGTAGATCACTGGAGAAGATAAGATATGGCAAGCATTAATATCTTGCCCCAAATCATTTAATATGTCTATTTACAAAGGAAACTTTAATTCTAAGACTAGAATTAAAGACTCTGAATCCTGTTACCTGCTGTACTGATAATCCACATTTCTTTATCCCTAAAGAGAGACACGCTGATAATGAAAGGACAGAAGGGCTAAGAGCTCCAAGAGTTCTAAGCCTACTTTGAAACTAGTTCTTACAATACCTAGAGCAAATTATCTACATCAAGTTGCCTAAAGTAACTGGCCAATTACTTCTGGTTCAACCCATCAATCACACATATGTAAATACATATAGACTTAAAAGCACTCTAAACAAAGTCATTTCATTCTCAAATTTGTAATGCTCTAATGGTGAAGCAGTGTAGATAAAAAGTCCATTAGAGCAACTATGAAAAAAAAAAGAATGATAATGTTGCATTCATGTGTCATCTCTGTTCTTGAAAAATAGCATATTATATAAAGAGTAAAAACTAATACAACTACTTAACTCCAAATGGTTGCAGTGATGAAGCATAACAACATGAAAAATATTTTTGAATATTGTTACCATTATCATTATGTAAAAAAATTATTTTTACATCTATAGAATTTAATTTGACAATTCCAAACCTGAAATTCTTTGATTCCAAGTTTTTCATAGTAATTTAAAAGATGACTTAGTTGAATTTTAGATTCAGGAGGATAATTATATGATATATAATTATATTTAATTATATATTAAATATAACAAATTTTAATTAAGACAATTAATTAGTTACCCATAGGATGCTATTGGTAAACCAAAATTTAAAAAAAGAGATAGAATTGGGAGCTGTCCTCAGAGGTCTTACAATCCATAGAATAAAATTCAATACATTATTGGGTACAAAACAGAAGTGACATAGAAGATAAGTCCTGAAGAAATACCAAAAATGGAGGGTCATCAAGGGTGTAGTATCCAGGGAGACCTACTGGTAGGAGGGAAATTTTATTTAGTCATTTAACAAATGTGTGTGAAGAATCTATTTTAGGACAAGATATATGGTAGGCACCTGGCCCCAATATTGAAATACGACAGACATGTCTTGAAAGGATGAGTAAAATTTGGATATTATGAAAAGAATGCAAAGGCATTCCAAATTAGAAGACATACCAAAATAAAAGACATGGGGAAAGAATGTGTGGAGTGTAAATATAGGGTAGGAAGAGACCACCAGTTCAGTAAGAGCAGAGTGTTGTGGGAAATAAATGGGTTAAGAAAAGTAAGGTTAGATTATTAAAAGGCAGAAGGAATTAAAAGAAACACTATGAGCATATGTCAAGGGTTTTCACAGCTGTCATCTCATTTAATTTTCAGAACAACTCTTCCTACTCCCCACTCACAACTGTACAATGTCAAAGCAAAACAAAACACAACAAAATCTTGCAGGCAATGGAGATGTTGGCATGGAACCTTGACAGAGACAGGACATTATAGAGGGGAAGCTGACTTGGAGAGGGGCACATGAGAAATAATGATTTACTTTGGGGACACTGGGACTTAGAAATGAGAAGAATATATCCAGGGCACCTTATTGCCTCTGTGTTCATATTTCAACCATTACTTTTATTTTTGTTTTTGTTTTTGTTTTTTTAGGTAACTCATTTTTTATTTTTCTTATGCAAGTGATTCCTTCAATTCAAAGAAATCAAGAATTTCATGAAAATATCTGCTTTGTATATATATTTTCTTATAGAAATAAGCATAAAATCACCAAACATTTTGTAGTATACATGTATATATTTTTGTATTATGAGTTACTATGAGAGTACATGCAATTGGGTTACATTATTTGCATTTATTTCAACCATTTCAATTGGTAACCAAAAACACCTCCAAGTAGTCTAAGTGTTTCCACTCTTCTTTAAAACCAAACCGGACACTTTCCATCAACCGCAAGTTTTCATTCTTTCAACTAACACTGTTCAGTATGTCTCTAAGCTTAAAAGATTAGTTGCCCTATTTCTAGAGAACAAATCACATTTACACTCACCATTAACAAAGCCTTCATACTTTGTATGCATATAATTGACTAAATTATAAATTTTAGTTCATAAACTTGATGTGAGAGAAATATAACTTAATTTTTCAATAATGGAATTAATTGCTATTTAATTTCTATTTCAAGTGATTATATTGTAAGCATCTCATTGCTACCCCTCCAGCTCTCTTCCTACTCCCAGCCAGGGAATGTTTTCTCATTTCAGGGAAAAAGCCAAGAAAGTCCTGCCTTTGCCTTGATGTTATACACCAGGTACCCTACAACTTTACTACTGTCCAGGTTCTAAGTCCTTCCTTTTCCCCTTAATAGCCAAGAACAGGCTCCTTTCTTCCTATCACATCATTCGTTTTTCTAAAGGAATGGGCAACTCACTAACTAAATAAAGGGCCTTAGGTACAAGGAAATACCCAGAAAAACCACCAATTAACATTATCAAATATGTGCTACTCACCATATTTTCCCACTTTTAATTTGCATTCCTCTCAAATTATGTCTCATATAATCAAAATTTAACAACAACAACAAAAAAAACATTTATGAAACACTTGCTATGCAGTAGGCACTATGCCAGGTGCATTGCATAAGTTATTCAACTATCCTTCAAGTTGCTGTTAAGCTCTTTACTTGCATCTACAAGAGATAATTAGGCTCTGGAAGGAACATGTTCAGCAATGCTGGGAGTTATTCAACCTACTCTGTTCAGTTAAAAGTGCATAAAAATTAAACTAAATAAAAGAACTATTCAAGAAAAGAATAAATCAAAGCCTAGTCTCCTGGAAACTTTCATTTTTATGGAAATTTTGCCGTCTTTGTCCTTGAGCAAGGAAGTTGATGAGGATGCAAGAACATACAGTTATAAGATCCTTACCTTTTCAAGATGCTGACATTAAATTATAGACTGTTTCCAAACATCTACTATATCACTGTAATAATTCATATAACTAAGTCACTAATCTATTACTAAATGTATAGTAATAAATCAAAGTGTATTTATTGTTACTATACTATACTGACATCTTCATTGTTTACTACTGTCCTTTAAGTGCAAATCTCACTTTCTTTTGTATCTGTATTTAGAGACCTAGATAATATCCACCTCTGGTCTAATTATGTAGAAATAATGATGATAAATTATTTCTATTGAGAGAGGAATGGAGTAGCTCCCTTCTAGATGTGCCCCTCTTGTTGTCTAGATGTTACAATTATTTGTATAACTGAGCTCCATCTTGGTACAGAGGATGGAGCGATGATAATCCTATCAGGAATCGGAGGGAAAAGAAGAACTATGTCCCTCTCTTGGGAGGAACTTAGGTGAGTGGCAGAGTTGGAATCCTTATTCTTGCCCTTGGTACTAAGGAGAACTAGCTGGTAAGGAAAATCGCCCCCATGTGGTGATAAGGAAGATTACGCTTACTCCCACTGGAGGTGGGAAAGATTCTTGTGAAATTTTTCCGGGAAAAGGAATGACAGAGAGAGAAGGCTGTTGAAACGTGATAATGAGAGACTGTCAGTATATGCTGCATCATGTCTATGACTTTTATATATTTTTGTTCTTCCTTTGATTATTAAATTTATTTTGAAAATGCCAGTTGGTTTTAGATGTGGTAAGAGTGACTAAGGAGAGGTAATTCAAGGGAGAAAAGAGGTAACAGCAGAAATCAGAGTGAGAAAAACCCAAAGAAAGTAAAGTTCATCAGGAGATGCTTCTTCCAGTACTTACTAAGTGTATCGTCTACATTTTATTTCAATTAGGGAAGTGCTTTTCTCACAGATGCTAATGCTGCTTATTTTTAAAAGGTAGATCTTTGCAAGGAAAAAAGAGAGGGGAACTCCCATTTATTATTTAGTTACCATGTTTAATAAAACATCAAACAGTTTACACTTTTGAAAACTATCTTGTCTTCACATGTACTCTAAAAGATAGGGATAGAGTTGCTATTCCAATTTTATAGAAAACTGAGGCTCAGAGAGGCTAAATAATTTACCAACATTCACATGGGTAAAGAAGGAAATATGAAATGTTATTTCTAAACATCATTCTTGGTGATGACCAAAGGTAAGCATCTCACAAATCAAACTAATAAGTGGCTTAGAATAACAGGGGCACACTTCATTTTCTTGCTGTTCACTTTATCGTGCTTCACAGATATTATGTTTTTTATAAATTGAAGGTTTGTGGCAATCCTGTGTCAAGCAAGTGTATTAGCACCATTTTTTCAACAGACTGTGCTCACTTTGTGTTTCTGTATCACATCTTGGTAATTATTGCAATATTTCAAACTTTTCATTATCATTATATCTCGTATTGTGATCAGTGATCTTAGATATTACTATTACAATTGTTTTGGAGTACCATGAACTACACCCACATAAGAAAGTGAAATAAAACAATAACTATGTGTGTTCTGACTATTCCACTGACATGGCCATTCCTCTGTCTCTCTCCCTCTCCTTCGGCCTCCCTATTCCCTGAGACACAAGAACATTGAAATCAGGTCAATTAATGACTTCACAATGGCCTCTCCAGGTCCAATGGAAAGGAAGATTTACACATTTCTCACTTGTGGAAGGCACATAAAAAGCCAAGGCAGGTCAAAAGTTTGGCCTCTTGCACTGGTTAGCAAGTTGTGAATGTAAAGAAAAAGTTCTTGGAGGAAGTTTGAGTGGTCTGGATAAAAGATCAAACCAGCAGTAACGTTCCTGTAAGCCAAAGCCTAATCTACAGCAAAGCCCTTACTCTCCTCAATTCCATGAAAGCCAAGAGAGATCACAAAGCTGCAACTGACAGATTGGAAGTTAGCAGATGTTCATGCATTTTAAGGAAAGAAGCTGTCTCCATAGTAGAAAGTACAAAGTACTAACGTAGAAACTGCACCAAGCTATCCAAAAGATCTAGCTAAGATAACTGATAAAAGTGGCTACACTAAACAAGAGATTTCCTATGCAGATAAAATAGGCTTCTATTGGAAGAAGATGCCATCTAGGTCTTTCATTGCTAGAGATGTGAAATCAATGCCTGGCTTCAAAGCTTCAAAGAACAGGTCGACTCTCTTGTAGAGGCTAATGCAGCTGGTGACTTTAAGTTGAAGCCAATGCTCATTCAAAAAATCTAAGGGTCCTTAGGGATGATGCTAAATCTACTCTGCCTGTCCTCTGTACATGGAACAACAAAGTCTGGATGACTGCACAAGTGTTTACATTATGTTTACTGAATATTTTAAGCCCACTATTGAGACCTACTGCTCAGAAAAATTATTCCTTTCAAAATATTAATGTTCATTGGCAATGTACCTAGTCATCTGAGAACTCTAATGGTGATGTACAAGGAGATTAATACTGTTTTCATGCCTGATAACATAACATCTATTCTGTAGCCTGTGGATCAAGGAATAACTTTGACTTCAAGTATTATTATTTAAGAAATACATTTCTTAAAGCTATAGTTTCTATAGATAGTGATTCCTCTAATAGATCTGAGCAAAAATTGAAAATCTTCTGAAGAGGTTTTATCATTCTAGATGACATTAAAAACATTCTTGATTCATGGGAGGAAAAAAGTCATCATTAACTGGAGTTTTCAAAAAGTTGATTCCAACACTTACCCTTTCAAAAAGTTGATTCCAACCCTTTGAGGGGGTTAAAACTTAAGAGGAAATATCTGCATATGTAGTAAAAATAGCAAAAGAACTTGAATTAGAAATGCAGCCTAAAGACAGGCCTGAATTGCTATAATCTCATGATAAAACTTGAATGGATGAGGGATTTCTTCTTACAGATGACCAAAGAAAATTGTTTCTTGAGATGGAAGGTGCTCCCCGTGAAGATCTTGTGAACATTGTTGAAATGACAGCAAGGAATACATAAACTTACCAATAGAGCAGCAGTATTTGAGAAAGTTGACTACAAAAATCAAAGAAGTTCTATTGTGGGTAAAATATTCACCATTTCATCCTACAAAGATACCTTTCACGAAAGGAAGTCAATGGGTGTGGTAAACTTCATTGTTCTCTTATTTTAAGAAATTTCCACTGCTACCTTAACCTTCAGCAACAGCCACTATGATCAGCCAGCAGCCACCAATATGGAGGAAAAACCTTTTGTCAGCAAAAATATTATGATTCACTGAAGGCTCAGATGATTGTAAGCATTTTTTAAAGCCATAAGGTATTTTTAATTAAGATGCATGCATTTTTGACATAATGCTATTGCACACTCAATAGACTATAGTATAGTGTAAAAATAACTTTAAAAAAATTGAGAGACAGGATCTTGCTATCACTCAGGCTTAAGTGCAGTGGTGCAATCATAGCTTACTGCACCCTCCAATTCCTAGACTCAGGCAATCCTCCCTTCTCAACTTCTTGAGCTAAGACTACAGGTGTATGCCACCACTCTAGCCTGACTTTTTAAAATAGATACAGATTATTATTTTGCCCTGGCTTACCTTAAACTCCTGGCCTCAAGCAGCCCTCTTTCCATGGCTTTCCAAAGTACTGGGCTCACAGGCATAAGCCACTGCTTCCAGCCTTAAATATATCTTTCATAATCACTGGGTAACCAAAAAAATGTGCGTGACTTGCTTTATTGTGATGTTTACTTTATCACTGTGGTCTGAACCTGAACCCTTAATATCTCTGAGGTATGCCTGCATTTGTTTGTTAATTGAAAATTTAAGTAATTTTCAGTCTATTCAATAGGAGTTGTTGAGCTTAAAGAAATTGAAGAAGAAAACTTTCAAAGCAGTAATCAGGAACTAACGGAGTCAAGATTATTCTAATTTGAGAAGTAGTTGTGAATGCGGAGTTAAGTCAGATTGTGATGGAAACTGAAAGTCAACAGAGGAAGTTAGTTTTTATACAATAAACAACTGAGACTGACTGGTTTTTAAGCAGATGTATATTTTGATCGAAATAGTACTTAGGGAAAATTATTCTTAGGGTAGATATGAATTAGATTAAAATTAGACCAATTACGATTAAATCTGTTAGGAGGCTATCACATGAATGTAGGCACATAAAATGACTGTCTCATTCAGTGATGCTTTCCTCAGAAAACTGAGTATTCCTCCCTACAAAAATTCCTTTGGGGCTCGGTGCCCATAGTACAGGGGTTATGGAGCCAGCCACATGAACTGAGGCTGGCGGGTTTAAGCCCGGCCCAGGCCAAATAACCAACAATGACAACTGCAACAAAAAAATAGCTGGATGGCGCCTATAGTCCCAGCTGCTCGGGAGGCTGAGGCAAGAGAATCATTTAAGCCCAAGAGTTTGAGGTTTCTGTAAGCTGTGATGTCACAGTACTCTACCAAGGGCGACATAGTGAGACTCTGTCTCAAAACAAAACAAAACAAAAGAAATTTCTTTGGGAGAATTTTCTCTGAACTTCTTCCTTCTGCATTTCATCAATTTCCCACTCATTTGTTCCCAGCTTGACACGCTCTTACGACTTAATCCCCAATTTTAGAATTGTCCTTGTGGTCTCTCCTCTGTCAGCCTGGATTTCTTCTCTGGACTCTCCTGTTACCTATATTCTCCTGCTTTCCATTCACACAGTTTGATTCTAAGGGCTGTCTGTCCCTGAATCAGCACATTATCCCTTCCTAGTTCTTGAACTCCAGGACTCACCAAACTCCTAGTTCAACACCTGGCTAGTTTTTAGAGATGGGGTCTCACTCTTGCTCAGGCAAGTCTCGAACTCATGAGCTCAGGCAAACCACCCACCTTGGCTTGCCAGAAGGCTAGGATTACAGGCGTGAGCCACTGGACAAGAAACACTTTTAATAAGTTTCAAAATGGTTTTAGATCATAGATTTTGGATTAAAAGATTTTGCTGGGAATAATGACAAATTTCTTTATCTTCTTTCTGTGTATTTAAACTACTGAATAGTTAATTCCTTCAGTTATATTCTTATACCTCCTCCCATTTCATTTTCTTTTATCTACACTTATCCTACCTTTGATTACTGCTTTTAGCCCTGTAATTTTCATGTTACTATTTGACCACTGACAGTTTGATTTCCTCGTCCACTGTATAATGTAAACTTTACTCCATTTAATATCCATAATTTTCTCGTCTCCCTCAAATACACATGATACTTTGTACTTCTTGTTCTGTGTCTGTACATTCTGTATCTACTAACTCTAATTGTATTCTGTGCACTTTGAGAATCATAATGGGAATCTATCAAATCACATCACTTTTTCCAGTTTACTTTTTCTAGTTGTGATACTGGGGTTTAAAAAGTACTAGATACTTCCTGTGACTAGAATATCAGTGATTGTGATTTCTAATACACAAATATAATTATGCCAAGTAATTTGCTCACCCCTTCTGGGTGAAGGACACATCTACAATTTGGGCTTTCACCTTACAAAAGCAAACTATGTAATGTAATTATATGTCCCAATCGATTAATCTGAAATTTAAAAAAAAATAAAAAACTGTAATTGAGAGAGGTCGTATTAATAGAGAAAGCATTGGCTTGGCACCTGTGGCTCAGGCGGCTAAGGCGCTAGACACATACACCTGAGCTGGTGGGTTGGAATCCAGCCCAGACCCGCCAAACGATGATGGCTGCAACCAAAAAAAACAAAAACAAAAATAGCTGAGCTTTGTGGCAGGCACCTGTGGTCCCAGCTACTTGGGAGGCGGAGGCAGGAGAATCTCTTGAGCCAGGAGTTGGAGGTTGCTGTGAGCTATGATGCCACAGCACTCTACCCAGGGCGACAGTTTGAGGCTCTGTCTAAAAAAAAAAAAAATAGAAAAAGCATTAATAAATTCTAATAGCATATGGAGTCTTTAATTATTCTTTGTTTGCCATAGTTCTTTTAATTCACTGTAATAATGTCTTGAAAGCATCTTATATCCTCTAAAGAAGTAGGTTTCATATAATAATAATACATACTATGTATAGCTAACATTAAGTAAACACTGAATTAATTAGTATATGTTAAGTACTGTGCTAAATAAATGGACTTTTACTTTTGATTATCATAACAAATTAATGAAATAAGAACAAAATCAGTTCTAGAACATAGGTCTGTTTGACTTAAAGGTCCTCTAGTAGACAGCGGTGCTACATTTATCTCTAATAATGAGTGTTCATGGCCCCCAAATCACTTGAGAAACCTGGGGGAAAGTTTCACTTGTAACAACATTGTCATTCTAGAATAACGTATTTCATATCCTGAACCTAAGGAGCAATACTATCAAATATGTATAATCTTTAAAAGAATTTGATATGCTTTATTAATGCATTGGCTACCATGTAGTTATTGAGTTTTTATTTAGGCCAAGGATTAAATATTAAACAACCTGAAGTTAGTTTCTTTGGCTTCCAAAGGAAATGGAACAGATATAGAATTGTGAGGCTGCTGCCAAGTACAAAAGTTCACCAGTGAGGGAAAGAATAAAACATTTCAAGTCAATAAATCCAAAGTCAGAGATAATATTAGAAAATTCTTGGGCTGCTCTGATAGTATAACCTCGTGACTTTTTGTAAATAAAAAATCTTACATCATATACCTCTCCCGAGTCAAATTCTTTAGTTTGTAAAATGCAAACATATCACATACACACATGTCTTACTTGTAGCTAGCTGTATATCTTACTTCATGAAACACAGGTGGTCATTTTTATAATGCATTAACTCAATTTAAAGTAATTAAAAATCATTAATCCTTAATACTGTAGTAGAGTTGACACATCATGATAAATTACCCTGTCATCTCAAGTTTACAAAAATTTGCGTTCTCTAAGTATGGAAGTTAAGAAATTTCAAGCACTAAGTAAAAATTAAATATACCAATAATTATGTATGTATCCTACATGACTTTTTTAATAAAAAGATTCATTAAAAATAGATTCATTAAAAATGTATTGAAAATTATTTCAAAGCCTGATGTAATTACACCAGCCCACATTTCTCAAAAGTATGCATTATTCAATTAATTTTTACTATCTATTTGACATATGGATGAGTATATAGAAATAGAAAAGATTGTATTTCTTCCTAATATGTTCTATTAATAGATGTCATTTTTTTACATAAATACATTTTAATTAAATTCTAGCTCAGAAAGTTTTCCACTATTGTCATTAGCTCTTTTATTTGTAGAATCTTTTCATATTATTAACTCAGTTTCAGAATGCTTGATTAAAGTATTTAGATTATCTCCGGTGTCAGGTTATAAATTACCAGTAAAAGAATCATTTTTAATACATGAGTTATTTTAGTAACTCTAAATTGTAAATTATTCTCAACTATTATTCTTACAATTCTAAAAGTTTTCTGGAGGATTGCATACAAGATATTGTACTCAGTAAAATTTTAAAAAGAAAATGTTTTCAAAATTTATAAAAATGTTTTATATATTGCAGCTATTGAAGCAGAAAAACATAAGGAAAGACAAAAAGAAACAAATGTCACCACACAGGTAAATATGTTGCTAAATCATTATTTTTGTAAGTAGGAAATCAGGCAATATTATTTGTTTAGCATGCTTAGAATTTCTTACACAGGTAATCACTAACCATCATTTCTTTTTTGAGAATTTGCAAACCATTTTGCGCATTCGTTCATCCTACAAATATTACTTAGTTTTCTGTTAGAGGACAAATTATCAACCTACCTGAGCCTTCTCCTAAGATGGGGCCTGCCTCAGGCCCAAATATGAGGACACAAAGGGCAGAGATCAGCCTGGCTAATTGAGACGTAGGTGCTTATTAAGCTTTTTTAACCTCATGATGTCTTCTGACAACGTGGAAGGAGACGACTCAAATGTTCAGTCTACTCTCAACCCAGGGACCAGTGTGCTATAAACATATGTCCTTTCAAGTCACTCCTTACTTGAAACCCAAAGGTGACTTCTCCTCTCACACACAGTGAAACCAAAGTTATTACAATGGCTTGTTTACTGGGCTCCATGGTCTGGCCCCAATGTTTTTAATTTTTAATTAGAATCATAACTGTGTACATTATGGGGTACAATGTGATGATTTGATATACAATATGGAATGCTTAAATCAAATTGATTGACATAACCATCACTTCACTTTTTTTGTGGTAAGACATTTAGAATTTACTCTCAGTTATTTTGAAATTATACCCTTGCATTGTGCACATTAGGTGAGATCCCACCAAATGCCCTCCCTTCTCCTACCAATCGCACCCCCTTGCTAGACTGTATTTGTATTTTGGCACAAATTTCTCTGTGGTAAAATGATTTTTGTTCTTCTGGATAGATACCTAGTAATGGAATTGTGGAATCACATGGAATGTCACCTTTTAGCCCTTTGAGGATTCTCCACACTTCTTTCCAAAAAGGCTATATTAGTTTGCAATCCCACCAGCAGGGTAGAAGTGTTCTTTTCTCTTCCCATTTACCAGCATCTACAGTTTCAGGACGTCGTGATGTGTGGGCTCATCTTACTGGAGTTAGGTGATATCTTAAAGTGGTTTTGATCTGCATTTCTCTGATGATTCAAGATGATGAGCATCTTCTCATGTGTTTGTTTGGCCCCACTGTTTTCTCAGATACCATCTTCTACTCCAGTACTCCCTTATTCCCTCTAGACACACTGGAACCCGTGCTGTTCCTCAGAAACCCGAAACATGTGCCCAGCCTTCTGTTCTCTCTACTTGGAATCCTCTGCACCCAGATATCGACGTGGCTGCCTTCCCTCACCTCCTTCAAGTCCTTGTTCAAATATCATCTTTTCATAGGGTCTTTCTCTGGACAATCTCTAAATCTGAATTCCCTCTATCTAAAATTGCAAACCCTGTCACAGCACCTTCTTCTATCTCCCTTTCCTGCCGTATCATTCCTCTCAGAATGATTACCATGTAACATGCAACATTTTATTGTCACTCTCCACTAGAATATAAACTCCGCAATGGCAGGGGTTTTTGCTCGTGGTGTTCACGGTTATTATCCCCAGCAACTAGAATAGTGCCTGGCACATAGCAGGAATTCAATTAATGTTTATTTAATTAATGAATAAATCCTAAATCCCAGTGAAAGAAGTAAACTGTGAAAAACATTTATAAAAGTTAAAAACTCCCCTCTGAGTTGAAACACATACTTTCTTCTTAGTAAAGTATCACAAGAATGGAAAAATGAATATACAATGTACTAAATACTGATACGGAAACCAATATATAAACAACTACACATCCACACAAAAGAAAAATGGGAGTTTGGTCTAGTGAGGGGGAGAGAAGAGGAGGAGGAGGAGAGGAAGGGGAGAAGGAGGAGGGCAGAGGAGGAAGAGGGAGGCAGGAGGAGGGAAAGTGATTGGCAGGTTCTCACCTAATGTGCACAACCTGAGGGTGTTCAGTGGAGGGCTCAACTACAGCTCGAACTTTACCTTAGAAATGAAACCAATGTAACCTAAACCTTTCTACCCTCATATTAATAAAAATAAAAACAAAGAATAAAAACCCCTCTTTGCATTGCAACATTTTCTAAACACCTCCAAATAGGGATTTGCTCTTCTTCCATCACTATAACTATGACATCCCATAATTAGCAGTGAGATCACTAGCAGCAGAAACAGAAGCGGGCTTCACCAACATCTCACAGCCTGTCCTTGGGCAGGTGGAGACTGAGTGAACAGCAGTTTCATCGGCCACCTGGCTTTCTTTTGTGAGCTCTCGGTATCCTGTGGTGTGTGGTACCTGCTCACCAACATTGGAAATCTTTTGGGAATCAATCCTCTTACTGCCGGAGATCAAGGATGCAGCCCAGCATTAGCAGATGAAGTCTATAGAGTTAATACTGAAAAGGATCCCCCTCCCCACAGAAAGACTACGGGCAAGAGAAAACAAATAACTATCCTAAGAGATTTCAGGATATTGGAAAGTAGTAAAAGCCCTGTTGCCTTTTTGCAAAAAATAAGAAGAAATGTGCCAGAGTAGCCTTTTTATAGACTGTAAATTTTATCCAATTCCACTGGAGTGTATCTGATTTGTAAAACTTCCTTAGCTTTCCTATAACCCTAGCACTTTAGGAAGCTGAGATGGGTGGACTGCTTGACTTAAGGAGCTCTAGAGCAGCCTGAGCAGGAGTGAGACCCTGTCTATACTAAAAATAGAAAAAAGAAAAAAAAAAACAGCTGCACATGTGGCAGGCACCTGTAATCCTAACTACTCAGGAGGCTGAGGGAGGAGGATTGCTGAGCCCAAGAGTTTGAGGTTGCTGTGAGCTATGACCCCATAGCTCTCTAACCAGGGCAACAAATTGAGACTCTGTCACAAAAAACAAACAAACAAACAAACAAAAAAAAACCTGATTGCATGAGTATAGCACAGACTATAGAAATGAAAAGATTAAAAAACTACAAACCGAACTACTACTGCCAATGGCCCTACTGGGAAGTTCCCCCCCACCCATGCTAAACTATGCCACAGCTGCAATAGAGCTCCCTCAGCTCCTGAACCTGCCATATTGTTTCATGACTCTTTGGCAATGAATACAACACTGTCTGGGTGAAAACACTCTCTTCCTATCGCTACTCTCTAGCAGACCTGGCAATTCTGATTAAGTTCCATTATAACCATCATTTATAATTTAAAAAAACACTCACCAAAATAGAGCTGCTCTTTCCATAGTTTTTCTCTTTCTGGCTTTACAACTCTACAATTCATACACACAAAAAAATCATTTGCTACTCCATCCCCCACATATGCTTTTAAAAAACACACACATACTTTCATAAGCTGTTTAAAAATACTTTGCTTTGTGTTAAGGCTCTACTATTTTCAGGAGTCTGTGTATTGTGTCCTTAGAATTACAGAATGACTGTGATCACAGAGGTAATAAATCCCCGGGTGTTTAATGTACTACCAGGGAGTGACTGAGGCCTGCTAAGGTGGCAGCCATACACTGAAACTGACACTTAGACAGCCGCCACCGCAAAGGAAACAAAGGAAACTTGTACAAGGGAAAGGGAGCCTCGCTCTCAGCATCGGCTCTTCCACCAGAGTCCACAGTTCTACCTCTTCACCTCAACAGACACATCCTCCTTGCTTTGAAACCGACATCTTGATCCAATAGATAATTAGACTTCTAAAAATATATTCTGGTGCCTCAATTTATGTCATCATATTCAGCATTTATATTCAGATTTATGTCGCTATGGTAATGTAACACTAAACTTCATAAAATCCTTACATATGTACTATCCATGTCTCCTAACATCTTTATGAAGGATATTAATTGGTTATTTAAATCTGTGGTCCCTAATTCCTGGGTGGCAGACCAGTACCCGTCCATGGCCTGTTAGGAACTGGGCTGCACAGCAGGAAGTGACCAATAGGGCAGCTAGTGAAGCTCTGTCTGTATTTACAGCTGTCCCCCATTGCTCCATCACCGCCTGAGCTCCCCTCCTGTCAGATCGGCCACAGCATTAGATTCTCACAAACCCTACTATAGACTGTGCATACAAGGGCTCTAATGCCTGGTGATCTTAGGCGGAGCTGGGGTGCTGATGCTAGCTCCAGGACCATCTGGTTGTTGAAAAATGAACTCAGAGCTCTCCCTGATTAGGCACTATGGCGAGTTGTATAATTATTTCATTATATATTACAATGTGATCATGATAGAAATAAAGTACTAATAAATACAATGCATTTGAATCATCTCCAAACCACCCTGTTCTATAGAAAAATCGCCTTCCAAAACCAGTCCCAGCACCTGAAAGTTTGGGAACTGCTGATTTAAACAATTAACTATTATTCCCATTTGTCAGATTAGAATAATCAAACTCAATCACATTTAACAAGTTTTGCAAATTCTCAATACTCTCATTCAACATAATGCCTGCTATATGCCATATATAGTTACTGGAATTTGAAATTTCCAAAAGGTTTTAAATCATTTTCAGCTTTGTGAAACATCTATTTGATATTGCTTAAACTTGATTACGAGAAAGTATATTTCTCATCTTTTTATTTTTATTTATTTACTTAGAGACAGAGTTTCACTCTGTTTCCCAGGTTGGAGTGCAATGGTCCCATCACAGCCTACTATATCATCTAACTTCTGGGCTCAAGCTATCTTCCCACCTCAGCCTCCAGAGTAGCTGGGACTACAGGTGCACACTACCACATCTGGCTAATTTTTTAATTTTTGTAGAGATAGGGTCTTGGATTTCTTTTTCCATGGGATGCTTTACATGTAGTAGATACAATAAAGGTTTAAAGATTTAATTAAATATGCTACTACCTTCTATTCAAGACAATTATAAAATATGTGGATTCTCCATCCTTGGAACATTTATTTTCTTTCTAATCATTTGTCTTGGGCTAATACTTCTCCAAACGTTACCTTTACCTTTATTTTAATGGACACCTAGCTGCCTCCTAAGGATGTCTTTGCCAGCAGCCTTCTCAAGCATTTTCTCTTGAGAAACCATTTATAGTAGTCCAGGATAAAGAGGGAGGGATCCTCTCCCCTCCTGATAGCTACATTCTTATTGAGGAAGTAATAAGAGATAAGGATAGAAAGGTAGCCTGTGGTCTTTCATGATCTTTCTCTCCCTTTCTGTCCCGATCTTTATTCTTAGAGACCCCAGTATTTGTAAATCCCACCCTCTCAGTTCCATTACTAGGGTCTTCTTGCCACTTCTCTCACTTCCATGGCCACAATCTAGACCATGTCTTTTCCAAGACTCTGATGACCACTTATATTTTCCCAGGTTGCTCTGTAAATGCTTCAGTCCCACCAGGACCTCAAATCCATTTGCCCTTTTTCCTGCCCTTTGCTCCCCTCCCTTCTTCATTTCCCTTCTTAATTAGCATGGAGATGCTAGCTTATCACTATGGGACCACAGTCCTTTTTCCAAACCCTGTGAGAATAAATGTATTTCAAAAATCAGGTTGTTATTGGTTTTTTTTAATTGTGGTAAAATATACATACATAAAATTTATCATCTTAACCATTTTTAAATATAGAGTTCATTAATGTTAATTACATTCACATTATTGTGGAACTAATCTCCAGGACTCTTTTCATCTTGCAAAACTAAAACTCTATACGCATTGAACAACAACTCTCCATTTCCCCCACCACATACCTCCTGGTAACCAATATTCTACTTTTTGTCTCTTCAATTTGACTGTTTTAGGTACCTCATCTAGGCGGAATGAGTAGTTGATTTATTCCTTTCAGTAGTTGATTTATTTCACTTGATGTGTTCAAAGTTTATCCATATTGTCAGAATTTCCTTTCAGTGGTTGATTTATTTCACTTGATGTGTTCAAAGTTTATGCATGCTGTCAGAATTTCCTTTCTTTTTAAGATTGAAATGGGTAAGTACTACACTGTATTTATTCACTTATCCACTAAAGAATATCAGGTTATTTATACATTTTGGCTCTTGTAAATAATGCTGCTATGAACACGAGTGTGTAAATATCTGTTCAAAACCCCACTTTCAATTCTTTGGGGGTATATGCACAAAAGTGGAATTATTGAATCATATGGTAATTCCATTTTTAGTTTTTTGTGGAATCACCATTTGTTTTCCACAGTCGCTGCACCGTTTTACAATTCCCACAAATAGTGCACAGGGGTTCCAATTTCTCCAACACTTGTGATTTTCTGGGTGTTTCATTTTGTTTTTATGAGGACCATCCTGATCGGTGTGAGGTAGCATCTCATTGGGGTCTGTGTTCCCCTAATGATCAGTGATGCTAAGCATGTTTCCATGTGCTTGCTGGAAATTGTATATCCTCTTAGGAAAAATATCTATTTGATTCCTTCACTCATTTTTAAATTGAGTTATTTGTAGTTTTGTTGATGACATATTAAAGCTCTTTATATGCTCTAGATATTAAGTCCTTACCTGATTCATCTTGCTTGACTTGCAAATATTTTCTCTCATCCTGTGAGTTGCTTTTCACTTTGTAAAGAATGTCCTTTCAGGACAGGAGTTTTACATTTGGATGTCCTCCAATTTATTTTTACTTTTGTTACCCTTGCTTTGGGGATCATAGCCAATAAATCATTAACAAATCTAAAGTCGTGAAGATTTTCTTCTAAGAGTTTGTATCTTTAGGTCTTACATTGTGGGTTTTGATGCATTTTGAGTTCCTTTTTCTCTTTTTGGGGGATAGTGTTTCACTTTGCTGCCTTCAGTAGAGTACCATGGCATCATCATAGATAACGGCAACCTCAAACTCCTGGGCTCAAGTGATCCTCTTGTCCCAGCCGCCCAAGTAGCTGGGACTAAGGTGCCTGCCACAATGCCTGGCTATTTTTTAGAGATGGGGTATCACTCTTGCTCAGGCTGGTCTGGCACTCTTGAGCTCAAGCAATCCACTCTCAGCTTCAGCCTCCCAGAGTGCTGTGATTACAAGCATGGGCCACAGTGCCCTGCCTTTTTGAATTAACATTTGTATATGGCATTAGGTAAAGTCCAGTTCCATTCTTTTGCATGTGGATATCCAATTTTCCTAGCATACATAGTTGAAAAGATTGGCCTTTCCCATTGAATGGTCTTGGCGCCTTTGTTGAATAACATTTGACCATATTTGAGAGTCTTTATTTCTGGGTTATTGTATTCCATTGGTCTATATCTCTGCCTTTGTGCCAGCAACATACTATTTTGATTACTGTAACTTTATAGGAAGTTTTAATATCAAGAAGTTTGAGATCTCAGGCTTCGTTCTTTTTTTCAAGATTGTTTTTGGAGACCCATAAGATTCTCTTTTAAATTTTTTTTAAATTATTTTTTATTAAATCATAACTTTGTATGTTGATGCATTTATGGGGTTCAGGGTACTGCTTCAGTATACAATG
>CAUYRH010004670.1:0-29377 GCA_963574655.1 Perodicticus potto | reverse complement strand
TTTTTTTTTTTGAGACAGAGCCTCAAGCTGTCACCCTGGATAGAGTGCTATGGCATCACAGCTCACAGCAACCTCCAACTCCTGGGCTCAAGCGAGTCTCTTGCCTCCGCCTCCCAAGTAGCTGGGACTACAGGCACCCGCCACAACGCCCGGCCATTTTTTGGTTGCAGCCGTCATTGTTGTTTGGCGGGCCCCCTGGGGCTGGATTCGAACCCCCCAGCTCAGGTGTACGTGGCTGGTGCCTTAGCCTATTGAGCCACAGGCGCCGAGCCAGAACCTTAGTTCTAATACTTAAATTACTAGATATCCTTTGGTGTGCAGGATGGAAACTCCATAGGTTCTATAGGATGTGGATAATACTTGACCTTCACCCTTCTTTGGATAAATCAAATATAAACTATATGTGAATATGTCTTCTCATATAGCATCACAGAAATGTAAATAAAAATAAAGCTTTTTCAAGCAGAGTATATCTGTAATCACAATGATGGTTTGTTAAATTTCTAATGATTATAGATTGAGATTATCTGTGCATGAAAAACATACATTTTGACTGAAAAATGTAAGATATACACATATTCCAAGGCTGCATTTAAAGGTACTTTGGAGTAAAGCAGTTTGTTACTCCAGTCATCACGGTCACTAGCATTGTGACAGTTACCTGCTCCTCTCGTGTGCACTAGCTTGCTCAGTTCCAAGTAGAAGTGATTTCTCTGTGGTGGACTGGAGCATTTGTCTATGTACATCGGGCTCATCTTAATTCCGATTGGTTCATTCCTACTGTCTGTTGTGGGAATGTGTCAGCCTATGTCTACCTTATTGTGTGTTGCAAATATTGACCCATCCTGATGGTATCCCTTTCTTCTCTGAAACCTTTTCTCAATTCGTCCTATAAAAAAATAGGTCAGTCTGCATTTCTTAGCCCAGTTTTAAAAAATGAAATGACATGTTTCTCTCTAACCTATTTTTCTGTTTCTTTGAAAGAAAGAAGGAAATTATGGGGATTAAACCTGTCAAAAAAACATCTGAATAAATACTAGACTCAGAGATTTTAAGTAAATGGAAAAATCAGTTAGTTCTTCTAAGTTCTTCCATTAGACATACATGGGGATGGAATAAAAGATTATAACTTGTTCTTAGTCTTGCATAATAGATAGTACAATCTAGAATAATAACTATAAATCTAGAAAACCATAAACTATACACATGTATTTGGGTTATGAGATATCAGAGTAGTTCACGTTTGAAGGGTTTGAGTGATCATTATACCCGTAATAGGTAGTAAAAAGAGTGTATGATTTTTTTTTTTTTTTTCAGTTTTTGGCCGGGGCTGGGTTTGAACCCGCCTCCTCTGGTATATGGGACCAGTGCCCTACTCCTTGAGTCACAGGCACCGCCCTATAATACGATTTTTACATATAAGAATTTATCATTGACTCTGGAAGACATTCATATAGAACATAAAGCCATGGGAAGAAAATGGGATTAATTGCTAAAATGAATTTTATAGAAAATAACTATAGATTTTGAGAGAAGCAATAGGTCAAGGTTAGCTAGGGTGAATAAGAATTTATTCATGAAATGAAGTTAATGTGAGCCCTGAAGGATAGGATTTGAATAAGTTTTTGAGAGGATGACATTCTCAGAGAAGTTAACAAAATAAGCAAACCAATGAGTCAGAAATTAAGGAGTAGCTTTTTGTGAATAGGGTAGGCAGTATCCTAGATGGGGAGAGAATTTATGTTGAAGAAAAAAAAGCTAGGGTTGTATAGTTTGTACTAAGATTATGGAGGGTCTTAAAGACCAATGTGATGTTTTTAATAGAAAACTATTGGAAACCATTAGAATTTTTTTGAATATTGGGTTTTCAAGTTAGTATTTGGTTAAAAAAATACCATTCTGGCTAACACTTCTCTAACTGTGTCTGGTATGCTGGGCAGATCTTTGGACCTGGAGCAGAAGACCTGGGTTTCAGTCTTTGTTCTGCTACTTTACTAGCTGGCTGTGTGACTTTGGGATAATCACATAATTTGTCTGATCTTTATTTTTCTCAACTTGAACAATGGGGATAATAATACCTACTTCTCAGGTTTACAGCAAAGATTAAATGAGATAATATATAGTAGAACCTCTGTAAGTTGACCATCAGAGGACTGCATGAAACTGGTCACTGTAGAGAGGTGGTCAACATTAAGAACTAGGCCTACTGTGCTGATACGACGCATGTCCAGTCTGTGAAAATTAGGTCAGCTTAAGGAGGTGGTCATTGTAGGGAGGTTCTGGTGTATGTGAAAATCCTTTGTAAATTGTTAGAAGGTATGCAGATGTATTAATGTAAAGTAGTAGATGCTCATTAATAATTGCTGAATTAAGTTAACTGGCAGTCATTCTTCTTTGGCTAAATTAGTTTGGAGAGGGCAGGCAACTGATTTAGTGAGTTTTCCTTAAAGACTCTTACAGGTTTTAGGGAGAACCTGTTTACGACAATCTTTCTTGCAGTGGAGGCCAGCTAAATTGCTGTTACTTGGTTGGGGGGAAATATACTGGCTTCATTTACTGCCAATGACTTTGATTAGTAGGGGTTAGCCATTTTTATGACTACACAGAGTGAGATAGATTCCCAAACCCGGCTCATGACCTCCTTCTGGCCAAAACAGAGATCATCACTACAGCTAAACGAGACACAGTGTAATGGACATGGAGTGTTGGGTGAGGGAGAAATGGGGTGCGGACCAAGTGGTTCAGACACTGGCCTTTGAAAGACAAAGCTTCTGCAGCCTGAAGGAGGCCCATGTGAACCTTTTTTTAGTCAGAAGTTGTTTTTTTTTTTTTTAATATTTTTTTTAAAGAATCCTCAAATCCAAGTGGATCCTTTAGTTACCATCCTTTGGGGTAAACATTAATTTTCTTCCTAGAATACTGCTTTTTTGTAAGGTGGAAAATGCAACGGAGATTGTTTTTAGGAGAAGGTAGGCAAGTAGGATTAGCTTTAATGGTTTATGTCAGGTGATATAAGAACATAAAAGAGATTCCTGCATAACAGCCTCCCTTTATTCCTCCCCCCCATCTCTCCTTAATTCCCTACCTCACTTCCTCACTCATCTTTTCCTGTGGTAAACAATCAATATCACCTGTCTGTAGTTGTTTAAGTAAAAGAATACCCCACCTGTAATTTTTGTTGCTCAATCAATTATTATTATTATCATCATCATTATTATTTTGAGACAGGTCTCAATTTGTTTCCCTCGGTAGAATGCTGTGGCATCATAGCTCACAGTAACCTCAAACTCCTGGGCTCGAGTGATTCTCTTGCTTCAGCCTCCCAAGTAGCTGGGATTACAGGCACCCACCACAACATCTGGCTATTTTTTAGAGACAGAGTCTTGCTCTTGCTCAGGCTGGTCTCAAACCTGTGAGCTCAGACAATCTACCTGCCTTCACCTCTCAGAGTGCTGGGATTTACAGGCATGAGCCACCACACAGCCCTTTCTGACTCCTCTTTGACTTTCTTTTCTAATTATCTGAGATAACAATCTTGCACACTTAATTCTGCTTTGAAATTTCCTACCATGTGTGTGTTCGTGTATGACTTAATGTAACAATTTGGATAAGAAAGGAGTTAGGAAAATTAATACTTAAACATATTCGAGGCAGTTCTAAATTCTGATAACTGTTTAGAAAGTTTTTAATGAGGGCTATTATGTTCTCAGCATTGTACCAGGTACTGAGAGGAAACGGCAGGAAATAAGGAAGGAAACCAACCTTTTTTTGAGTGTTAGTTACTGTGCACCAGGCTCTTTCACTTACCTTATCTCGTTTAATCTTCACAGCAGCAGTGTGAGGTAAGTATCACGTTCGCCATTTTAAAGAGACTCAGAAGTTACGTGAGTTCCTTTAGGTCACTTGTCAGAATATGAACCCGTGTCTAACACAGTGCTGACTTAGACCCCTGTGTTCATTTTATTCTTCTGCACATCTGTGACATAGACTTTGACTTTGAAAAATTTGTATTCTAGTAGCAAAATCTATAAACCCTTGGAATTGGTTCTTTGAAATGTTTTATGGTTAAGTTCTGAAGTAAGTTTTGCAATTGATACATGCAGTTTGTGAAAAGGAGGTATCATTAAAGACCAGATTATCAAGAAAAGCTTCCTTGGAAATTGACATTGTTCGGAGAAATAGTAAGATTTCAAAAGATAAAGTACATTCCAGGTAACAAGAACAGCATTAATTTGAAAAATTATTTCTGAGAAACTTTGGCTAAAATTTCTTCTTATTGCATTCCATGTGTATGAAATCCTAAGAAATGAATGAAAGCTCCAGATGGTGTGTTATTTCCCTATCCCTGTATAGAGCAAAAAATATCAAATGAGGAAAAAGGATTAATGATCGGATTAAATATGGCACTTGCAATATTCAGCACAATGCCTTCATCATACCAGACATTCTGTTTTCTCACAGTCTCCGTCAGGCACTGGTACACTGTTGGTTAGCTTACCTGGCGTTTTATGTGCAGTTTCTGGAGTACCATTGCTGTTTCATCTCTGCTAGTAGAATATAAAATAATTTTACTCATATAATAAATACTTCATTTTAAAATACTATATTAAGAGCACTTTCTTTAGCTAAAAAGGTTTAAACTATAGCTTTTAGCTCAGAAAATAGTACATAATCTCTTAGTCTTCTTATTAAAAACTGTACTTCCTTTTATATAGGGAAGGTGGGTAGAGTGGATGGAAAGTGGAGGATGAGAGTGGGGTGGAAGGATTACCACCTGCATTCTGTGTGTATGATAAGACAGGTGTGGTAGATTTAGTGCAGAATTTTATGCATTAAAGTAGGTATTAGTAGGTCAGTATATCTCAGTTTTGGGGGTAAGAATTTACAGGGTGTGAAACTACCCAACACCAGCCAACCTTCCATGCTGAGCTGAGGATCCTTGTACTATTGTTGTATCTTATTACTGTTCCTAGCATTTTCCTCCATGACACCCTTACATATTTGAAGGATAAAAATAATTCTTTTTGCATGCCTTTTGGATAACATTCATTTATGACCTAATTGAATTTATAGACCACACGTCTGTATCTCACACACATAAGAGCTAATCTGTCTTGCTCAATGAGTCAGCTGCACATGTTGTCCTAACATGGCTTCCCAGGCCCTTTCAGGCCCCCCGCCAGGCCCTTGCAGACCTTTTCCCTGGGGTCCTTTCTGACTCCAGTCAGGCCCTCGCAGACCTTTTCCTGAGGTCATTTGACGTTCATGCCAAGCTATCTCAGGAAGCCCCCTATGTAGTGTGTTTTTGGGGGCTCATGTCCTCCCATTCTCCTGCACACCTGACCCTGATCACACAACCTTTCACATAGTCATTCCAATTTTATATTAGTGTAATTCTATTCCCATAATCCTAACGTCCCTCATGTTCACCCACAGAAATCTAACTGATTTATTTGTTGAATTAGCAAGTCACTTTTTAATGTTTTTTTTTTTTTTTATTTCTAGGAAGAAGATTGTATGTATATTAGTTTTTGAAGTGTTATTAGAAAAATGATTGTATCCCCGTTATATTTGGTGCTTTAATCTTATTTTATGTGAGAATTAGTGGGGAATTAAAGTTTAAGGAAGTAAAGGAAGAGAATTGACATTTTCAAAGAGCCTACTATGTTCTATTTATGTAATGAATGTAACGTGCTTTATGTAATTGAATTTCTTATCACAAAACAACATGAAATAAATATTAATACTTTAAACAAAAAGTCTAGATAATGAATCTGAGACCCAGGAAGATTAAAAACTTTCCCAGAGTCTCAAAGCAAGTAAATGGCAGAACTGTGATTTAAACTCTGGTCTAATAACTGGGGATTCAAAGATGAGAGCTCTCTTTAAGTTCTGTTTAGTTAGCACCCATAGAAACTTTGTGATATGCCAAGTGTTATGCACAGCGATTTAATAGTGGATTCTCGCTATTGTCCAGGAGTGTATTTTATCTAACAGTGGTTGTTTGTGCTAAAGCAGACAACAAATACAACCGTAGTAGCAAAGTGGCTGATGTATTATGTATCATGTTATGTTGTAAGTAATTTATTATGTAATACTGAACCAGTCACATAACATTTCCTGGGACTCAGAGTTTTCTCATCAGTAGAGTGGGGGAGTTAGACTGAAGGGTCTCTGAAGTACTGTTTTCTAAATTCCATGATTTGCCTATCAGCAGCAAAAGATTTCTTGAAATGTTGCATCTGTTGAGAAGTGACGATAATAAATTTCCCCTTGTTGAGAACCTGTGTGCTATGTGTGTACTTTGCATATACGTATATTGTTAATCCTGCTAACATCCTTATAGGATAAATAATTTTTCCGTTTTATAGCTGGGAAAACCAGGATCATAGGATGTCTCAGGGGCAAGGGATGAGGCTGGGAGACAGGCCCAGAGCTTTCAGTTTTGGGGGCCAGTGCTTTTTTCCAGACTTCTGCTTAACTAAATGCATCTTTGACTACTTTATGGCCTTGAGGTGAGAAGTTTTCTAGTGTGGTCAGGTTAGAAGAGAAGAGATTTCCATGCCATTAGGTCCACCTTTGTTTGTCTGTGGATCAAATCTTGTCATTCTCACTAGGGCATGAAGATACATTTCAGAGCTTTTAGATACTTCATTTAAGGATACTGAAGCCTAATACAGAGGATTCACTAGTATGTGAAAATTTCAGCATTGCTCTTCTAATTATGGCATACAAATCAAAGGGAGATACTAATTTTTAAAGGCAGAATAATCTGGGTGTTTGCTATAAATTATATAATTACATTTTTAACACATTAGACTTGTGGGACACAGGTTTTGTTGCTTCTTCTGAGTTGTTAATATGCTAAATTACTGCCTTTCTGTTCTCCCACCCCATATCTTTATGTTAATTTAAATAATTTAATTAATTTATTTTGAGTAAAGTTAACTGAGGCCTAAGGCCACACAGTGTGGGGAAGGACCTTTAAGCCTTGGAATTTGGGAAAGATATAGAAGCATTCTTTTGGGTTGGAAATAATACATAATCAAGCAGATGCTAATGAAAAAATGAAATGCAGGGGAAGAGAAAAGAGACTAGGGTGCCTGTTTGGAAGTTTTATAGAGGAGAGTACATTGCCCCTTTATTACAATAATGTTTCTGCACTATAATAAGGTCTTTCATTGCAAGTTCAGCTTTTTTCATTCATTTGTTTTGTGCTCTGCTTCCTCTGTTACTAATTGTCAGCACAATAGTCTTCCAACTATGAAGTCTCAGTGTCCTTTTGGACCAATTTGTCATTGTCTTTCTCCCTCACCCCCAACCCACCATGCACTCAGAATCTATTACTATGGTTGCATTTTTAGACATTTTTTATGTTTTAAAATGGCAATGCTTTTGAAACCTGCCAGAATAGTTCATGATAATTGAATCATCCAACCAGCAACAGTTATTGCTTCCAAAAGCACACTGATAAAGTTTCTGTCTATGTAGAGTATTCTTACAAGGTAATTATAAACATGTAATATACTCTTTATAGCATTCTTTCATATATATCATTTCCTTTGAACTTGGTAACGGTCTTGGGAAAATAGGACATTTTGTTAAAATGTTTTCGTTAAATTGTATCATTTACATATTTACTGTTACATCATAGATTCTTCGAAATTTCTGTGACTTTTGGAAGTTACATCTCCATTATTTTCCTATTAATGGCTCTTATTCTCATATGTAGATTATTTCATTATGACTGAGAAATCAATACAGTTGGATTAAACTGAAAAGCCTGAACAAGTTTTTATAAGAGACTCTGGGCAGCCTTAGTTACATGTTAATTCATGCCAGATTTTTTTAACATTATGGCCAATGAATTGCAGTTTGGCCGAGGCCGGGTTTGAACCTGCCACTTTTGGTATATGGGGCTGGCACCCTACTCGCTGAGCCACAGGCGCTGTACTGGCCAATAAATATTTTAAATATGCTCCTCCAAGCCTTGTTCCAATAATCTGATATTGACAGAAAGACATTTTATGAATATAATTTCTATAAAGAAATTCTGAAGAAGCATAACTCTTGATAGTTATGCTTCTATTACTTAGAATAGATAGTTATTCTATTACTTAGAATTTTCACGATCTTATCATTTGATCAGAGGTCACTGGAGCTTTTAAATGTAATAGCCTTGATGTAGATAGCAATTATTTTCAATGCACAAATACTAAATAGCAAGATTGCTCAATTTTCTCTGTAGTACGTATTTCAATCTCAATATGTCACTTCTCACTTTGACAGAGATGGCCATCATGCAGAGAATATTTTCCTGAATAGAAAGAAAAAATACCTATAACCTCTCCATAAAGTTTCAAGTGCTTTCCAAAGACATCAGATTCTAATAATGACTGTTTGGCTATTTTCATATATGATTTTACTGAAATTATTGGGCTTGGTTTTTTATAATCTTTCAGAATTCATTGTTTTTGTGGGCAGTTCTGTGCTTCACTGTGGATGGGTATTCTTACTTGGTCAGTGGTACATAGAATGACTTAAAGAAGAGAAGGCTGGAGGAAGGACCATCTGGGAAGCCATTTCAGGGATGGAAGTTTTAGTTATAAGTTCCTGGGTTGAGTATCAGCAGTAAAAAAAAGAGATGGTTCCCGGAGATAGAACATAAAAACTGTTAACGTGAATGTTGCTGGTTTAGCCTTGAGGCTTGAAAGACAGAGATAAGTCAAAGATAAACAAGGAAGTGTGTCTTGGGTGATTTGGAAGATGATACAGAAATAAAATGAATAGAAAAGCTGTACTGGTGGCTCGTTGCCCATAGCACAGTGGTTACAGTGTCAGCCACATGCACCAGAGCTGGCGGGTTCAAACTGGGCCCGGGTCAGCTAAATAACTGCAACAAAAAAATGGCTGGGCGTTGTGGTGGGCGCCTGTAGTCCCAGCTACTCGGGAGGCAGAGGCAAGAGAATCGCCTAAACCCAGGAGTTGGAGGTTGCGGTGAGCTGTGATGCCACAGCACTCTAAGGAGGGTGACATAGTGAGACTCTGTCTCAAAAAAAAGAAAAACTGTACTGGTATAGGAGTGTTCAGTTTGGAAGATAAAAGAAAAAACTAAAACCCTTGATGGCAGTTTTGCCGTGTGGGGATGGACCTTGATGAGAAAGGCTGGAGTTGGGGAGTATGTTTGGGAGTGGTAATGGATGTGACGCCACTAGAGCAGCGGTTCTCAACCTGTGGGTCGTGACCTGAATGACTGGAGTCGACAGTAGCAAAAATTACAGTTATGAAGTAGCAACAAAAATAATTTTATGGTTGGGGGTCACCACAACATGAGGAACTGTATGTCGCAACATTAGGAAGGTGGAGAACTGCTGCACTGGAGAGCCTCCCTATAACTAACTACAAAGTCCTCACCAACTCATGGAGGATATTTCTAATCTACCTCCTACCATTCTCCTGAGTCTCTCAAACATGTCTGTGGACTCCCACCAGCTGTGTGTCCTTGCACTTTTATAGTTCTTTCCACCGAAATCACTCTTCTCTCGGACACCTGCCCAGACCTCTCATTTCATTAAGAGATAGGCTTTCTAACTATTCTTTCTAAAATAATGCCACTTCCTTGTCACTGTAACTTGTTGCCCAGCTCAAGTGGATACCTACCATATTATAAAATTGTTTTGCTAGTTTATTGTTAGACTGCTCATCCCCTCTGTAAAATAGAAGCTTTATGAAAGACAGGGACGTTGTTTTGTACCCTGCTGTATTCCTGATGCCTAAGTTGTTGCCTGGCATACTGCAGGTGCATGATATAGTTTAATGAATGTCTAAATTTACTAAGGGCAAAATTATCATAAAAGTGTAGCACAAAGATCTGAGCCTAAGGGAGCTGCTCTGTTTGGAAGAAAAGGCCCAAAGAAGACGAATGACTGTTCAGAGACGGCGGTGAAACCAGCTGAACCAGTGCCTTGGAAAGAGAGAGACAGGCTTAAGGGATAGGGAGCCAAGAACATCAAAGGCAGTGAGGAAATGAGAAGAAGGGAAAAATATCTTAGGGGAAGGATATTTTGAAACAGCGATAGACCATAATTTAGTTAATTTGTTAAGGGGCAGGGAACAAAGGTTACTCTTGGAGAGCATGATTTTGGGTAATTCACTAGCGAAATGAAGGAGAGGAAGAGGGACACTCGGGTGCAGCATTTATCGTAGGGACTTTGGACTTTGAATTTGAGTCTGCATCTTGATCTGTGTGTATTTGTTAACACTTCGCTCTGGAATGCACCGATAAGCAACTTGGAAGACACGTGCGTAGGAATTGTCCCGTTTAATACAGGTGGAAACTTGAGGCATTTAAGTTGAAGAGTCAAAATAAAATAAACTAATTCTTTAGCAGTGATACTTTTAAACTTCAGCAATGAGTGAAATACTATGACGTGACTTAAATGAGTTTCATTAACGAGAAGTATCTCTTAGTCTGTACGTTTTATTTTTAAAAAATAATTTCTTTTTCTACATCCAAAGGTAGTTTAAGCCTTCTTTAGTTTATTTTGTTATATACTTTGAGGAAATAATTTAGTATTATTTAGGAGATTTCTATTTTGTAGTGAAATTGATTTCATTTTAGTAGTGAAAATGTTCAAATATACACACAGAAATTGAATTCTCATATTCCTGTTGCCTAGATTTAACAGTTAACATTTTACCATATTTACATCATATTTAAAAAAAATATTTAAAATTATGATATCATGACATCTTTATCCCAGAATTCCCTCTTAGGAATCTCTAGAAAGTAAGGACATTTCCCCACATAATTATCAGTACCACAATAACACCTAATAAAACTTACATATCTTTACCATTATTTAATACAAATTCATAATCAGATTTTCCAGTTGTTGCCTTAATATCTTTTATAACTGGTTTGTTTAAACCAGAATACATTAAGGACTACACATTGCATTTAGTTGTTGTCTCTCTTAAATCTCTTGTACTCTAGAAGAGCTGTGTCCCCCCTTTCTCTTCCTTCTCACCCCACTTTTGGTACACACTGATGAAAGAGACCAGGCCATTTGTCCTACAGAAAGTCCTCTCTTCTGGACCTCTCTGATTATTTCTACCAGGTATTGTTTAACCTTTTGCCTCTAACTCTGTATTTGCTGTAAAATGAAAGTTAGATCAAAAGATTTCATAAAATTCACATTCAGTATTTTTACCAAGACTCTTTTTTTTTCATGTTAATATGAGGATACTTATGATTAAGTCACATTGTTTGGGTTTCTAAAGTAAAATCCAAGTTGTAGTTGAGTCTGTCACCCAGAAGTGTTCTATATACCCACACACTGTATCCGTTAGTTGGGAAGTTACTGAACCTCTCCCGTTCTTGAAATTGTTTTTCTCTCATATGGGCCTGAAGTTGGCAGGTCTGTGTACTCCATATTACATCACATCAGGAGGTGCCTCACACTTGGTTGACTATTAGCGATGCTGTCTCTGTTGACTGGGTTAAAGTGGCGGCATCACCCCCCAGTCTAGCAGATAATCTGTGGTTTGGCATGTTGAAGCTAAGCAGATTTTAGTTCCTCATCAATTATTCATCTAATGATTTTAGTATCCATTGATGATCTTTGCCTGAATCAGTTATTTTATTACAGACAGATTATTGTTTAGTTGTTTTTAAAAATGTAATTTTAATTAGCCACGGCACGTAACTATTACTGAATTGGGATAGTGATAGTCATTCTGTGTACTTGTTTGAGAGTAGCTCTCTTTATAAAACGAGGTAATCAGATAGTGTAGACCTTGTCCTCACAGAATTTTCAATCTAATGTACATTCTTAGTGTTGTAAAATTTTGTTATTAAATCCCAGATTCATCATGTTTTATGATGGCTTTTATATTTAATTAAAACAAACTAGCCCTCATAGTTATTCTTCAGATTTTAACATGTTACTCAATAGCATGTTATTAATCAGTGGTTAGATTATCATCCCGTGTACATCTAAATCCTTCTAATAATTCCCTTGTTTCATGTGTTATGATTTTAACTGCTTATTCTGATATAGGAGGTTGGACAATTAAGTTCTCGAACTCATCCTAGAAAACGTGTGCTTTATTGCTGAATATCAAGGTTCTCCCTTTGGCCATCTGGTAACTGTAGTGATATTTATCAGTGAGATATGTGGCACTTTTTCTAGGAAGAGTTCGAGAACTTAGTTGCCTGATCAGGTAAGAGTACAATGAAGTTTTATGCTACCATTAGATATGATGGTGGAAGTGTTTACTTGTTGAAATTGAATGAAATACAACCAGTTATATGTCCAAAGCATATTTACATGATATAGTCGATTATAGTCTCTCGCTGTCTTTTTTTTTTTGAGAGACAGAGTCTCACTATATCGCCCTGGGAGAGTGTGGTGGTGTCACAGCTCACAGCAACCTACAACTCTAGGGCTTAAGCAATTCTCTTGCTTCAGCCTCCCAAGTAGCTGGGAGTACAGGAGCTTGCCACAATTTCCAGCTATTTTTTGTTACAGTTGTCATTGTTGTTCAGTTGGCCAGGGCCGGGTTTGAACCCACCACCCTCAGTGTATGTGGCTGGCACTGTAACCACTGTGCTACAGGTGTCGAGCCTGTGGTCTCATTTCTATTTTTTAAAAATGTTTGGAAAAGGTCTAAAATAATATACATTGAAACTGAAACAATTTTGATTAGACTTGAGTGGTAGAATTATGGATATTTTTCTTTTAATTTTGCCTATACTTATTTATGAATTTTTCTTAAACATGGTTGATTTATACGGTGAAAGTAAAGAGGTATATTTAAAAACCATCTTGCCTACACATCAACATGACTTTATTAATGTCATAAAACTGTACACTTAAAAATGGTTAAAATAGTAAATTTTATGTTACATGTATTTTATCACAATTATTTTAAAGCCCATGGACTGTTATATTGCAAATAACCTTCCCGGTCTCATATTTTGAGCCTCCTGGATGTTTGTATGCCTCTTTTAATTCTGTTAGTGAATGCCTTGTGTCATCTTTCTTTCTTATTATTATTCTAAAATGACCATAGTGTGCTTTCACTCAAAATTTCAAGTAGGCAGAGTATACAGAGAACAGTCTTTTAGGAGATTATGGAGGCATGTCTGTTTAATTAGAGGCAGGATTTGGTGGGCAAACAAGATGGAGAAATCTTGATGGGGAAAATACTGGCTCTGAAAATGAACTTTTGGTTAATGGCAGTGTCTGTGGTGACTATATTCATTAAAGAAAAATGTGTTGGGAGAAGTTCACATTTAACATATAATTTCAAATGCAATTTAAATCCACAAATAGTATTTCATGTTAATACCAAAGTAATAAAGTTTATGGTAATTGAAGTGTCAGAATTTGGAATATGGATCGTAAAGTGAACAACATCTTCTAGAGTGGAATGTAATATTAGTAATCTTTTTTTTTTTTTTTATTGTTTTTTGAGTCAGAGTCTTACTTTTTTGCCTCATGCTAGAATGCCATGATCAGCCTAATTCACAGCAACCTCAAACTCTGGTTTCAAGTGCTTCTCCTGCCTCAGTCTCCAGAGTAGCTGGGACTGCAGTCATCTACTACAATGGTGGGCCGATTTTTCTAGTTTTAGTAGAGATAGGGGTCTCGTTCTTGCTCAAGTTGGTCTTGAACTTCTTAGCTCAAGCAGTCCTTAAGCCTTGTCCTTTCACAGGGCTTACGGTTATAGGCATGAGCCATCATGCCCAGCCTCAAATAAAATGTTAAACTTTTATTTTATTTTATTTTTTTGAGACAGAGTCTCAAGCTGTCACCCTGGGTAGAGTGCTGTGGCATCACAGCTCACAGCAACCTCCAATTCCTGGGCTCAAGCGAGTCTCCTGCCTCTGCCTCGCAAGTAGCTGTGACTACAGGCGCCCGCCACAATGTCCAGCCATTTTTTGGTTGCAGCCATCGTTGTTTGGTGGGCCTAGGCTGGATTTGAACCCACCAGCTCAGGTGTACGTGGCTGGCGCCTTAGCCCGTTGAGCCACAGGCGCCCAGCCAAAATGTTAATAAAATCTGAATAGTTGAACTCCAAAAAATTTCTTTATGTTCCAGTCAATCTAATTGGCTTTCAGGTTTTGCAGAGAAATTACTGCTTCAAACAGACTTTGTCATCTGTGATTCAGAATAAAGTAAACAGAGCATATGAAATTCAGCTTGTAATTTAAGTTGCTCAGGACACACTAATATAACTAGTATACATACCAATTATAGTATTATAAAAGTTAGTGCTTGGCATTTTATATAAGAATATTTACTATGTTGATGTGTATTGAATGATTCTAGAAATCATAAATAATCCTTTGGTGAATAGATTTTTAGAATCTCTGTCTAGAGTTTCCACTTCTGTTTTTAAAATTTAAATTTCCCTGACTTTACATAACTAAAAGGAAAATAATGCTTCTAAGGAAGTATTGGCTGATCTATTAACCACCATTTCCTTTAAGAATTTGCTTTAAAAATGAGTCCCTTTGGACTCATATTTGAAAATAAGAACTTTCAGATTATCAATGAAGGTGATCTAAAAATTTAGAATTTTTATGGCATATTTTCCATTTTACAGAGTGCTGTGGGGTAAGGATTACTTATCATGGCCAACATGTAAGAGCTCAACGTTTTTGTATTTATTGGATCACCTATTTTAACATGGAAATTTATATTTCAACAACGTTTTTGTATTTATTGGATCACCTATTTTAACATGGAAATTTATATTTCAACTGTTTTGAATTTGGACTCAGTTATTTTAATTGTACGTATTTCTGAATAACAGCAAACTCTAAGGTATTGCAATGGAGTATTTTCTTCTCTTGGGAGTGACCATTTGAATATCTTGGAAGCTGCTTCTCTTTTGCACGCTTTCAGTGTAATGGGTATTATTTGGAAATTGAATTTAATTTGTAGAATATTTCATATTGAGACCTATACAATAAAGGTTTATTTCTGTTACACTATTTTGTAATTACATGTAACATTTTTGTTGGGCTTGAGGGTTCACAGGACCTAATTAAAACCTTTAATAGCATTAATGAAATACTACCTTACAGTGACACTCTAGACTCGTCAGTAGTAGATCATGGTGTATGCTGTGAGGTCACAGAGTTTCTTCATTTGTGTGCCAGAATCTTTGGTAGTGCTTGGCCCATAATTGACATTTTGTATATGTTGTACGGTTTGTGAGTACTTAGCAAATTTAGTCAAAATAATCAAGTTGTGCATAACTACGTAGGTCATTATATAATTGATATTTTTCCAGACTACCCCATACATAAATACAAATAGTTTTTTCTATTCTAAACAGTTCCTTTTTAGTGGTGTGAGAATGGTAATTAAAATATTATCTCTTATTGTTATTTTTAGCAGCCTTTTGAATCATAGCAGTTAATAATCACTTGGAACCTGATAATATAGTAGTTTAAATGGCTTTTAAGATCCAAGAGTTGAGAAGTTCTTTAAATTATAGCATTGAAACTTTATTTAGATATGGTGTTGAAAATATGTGGTTTTTAAAGGTTTTACTTTAATTCCTTTTAATGCTTTTAAAGATGAGGAGGCTGGGGGCTTAGAGATGTAAAGTACTTTGCACTGATAGTTTGTGAGAGAGCCTGGACTTGAATCTGGTATTCTAATTTAAAAGTCTGCCATGATTTCTGGTTCATTTTTCAGTATTAGGACTGCTCCTCTCTTAGTGTCTGTCCTCCATTCTTTACATTAAAGCTAGCCCGTCAGTTGCTAAGTGGTCAGGTATTTATGTGTATCCTTAATGTGTTATTACCATCCTAGACGCTGTCAGAAGAGTTGTGCGCATAATTCCTAACTCTTAAGCAATGTAATCTAGCTAAGAGATAAAATTAACACATATGAAATACATATAACACAGTGTCATGCCCTAATGGATGGAAATTTAATAGGTATTTTTTATTTTATTTTATTTTTTTTATTAATTCATAGTTATGTACATTAGTACAATCATGGAGTACAATGTGCTAGTTTCATATACAATCTCAAAAATTTTTTTTTTTTTTTTTTTGAGACAGAGCCTCAAGCTGTCACCTTGGATAGAGTGCTTTGGCATCACAGCTCACAGCAACCTCCAATTCCTGGGCTCAAGCAAGTCTGTTGCCTCCACCTCCCAAGTAGCTGGGACTATAGGCGTCCACCACAACGCCCGGCCATTTTGTTTTTGGTTGCAGCCATCATTGTTGTTTGGTGGGCCTGGGCTGGATTCGAACCCGCCAGCTCAGGTCAACATGGCTGGTGCCTTAGCCCGTTGAGCCACAGGCGCCGAGCCACAATCTGAAATATTTTCATCAAACTGGTTAACATAGCCTTCATGGCATTTTCTTAGTTATTGTGTTAAGACATTTATATTCTGCATTTAGTAGGTTTCACCTGTACCCTTCTAAGATGCCCCATAGGTGTGGTCCCACCAGTTACCTTCCCTCCACCCATCCTCCCCCCTCCCCTTCCCTCCTGTGCCCCTTTCCCCATATTCTTGTGCTATAATTTGGTTATAGTCTTCATATCAAAGCTATAAATTAGTTTCATAGTAGGGCTGAGTACATTGGATACTTCTTCTTCCATTCTTGAGATACTTTGCTAAGCAGGATATGTTCCAGCTTCATCCATGTTAGATAATTTTGAAAAAAAGGAAATGGGAAAGAGCAGGCTTCAGAGAGAATCAGACTGATGGGCAGAGTGAGTCGTAGGAATTAGGGGGTGTTTTACTGGTATTTTAAAATTTTCATTTTTCAGATAAGCAGTATGTTTCAACAAGGTGTAAATTAGGTATATCTTATGGTAGAAATCCAAAGTAGAAAGAAGTTTGGATTATAATAATGGCAAATGGAGAGGTGATTGCTGAAGATATAAAAAACTTGTTAGGAAGTGATACAACTAGGCAGGGGCTCCTGGGTCTCTCTGAGTCTCTTCCAGTGTAAGAGGTCAGTAAAGGGTTTTTCTAATGAGTAATGACTTGGACCTATAAAGACATAGAAATGGTAATTGATAGTTGCTAATGATGGAGATAGGACAAAACAGATAAGCACTGAGAAAAAATTGTTAAAATTGTCAACTTGGATGAATTAGTTTCTTTCAAAAGAGCAGTCAGTATTCTATTCTACATTACTTGCTCTTGGAGTCCAATACCACTTACTCTGGAAAGTCTAGCTCAGGGGTACACCCAATAATAATAACTGATGGTTAGTGGAAGCTTATTATGTGTCTCACATTATGGTAAGTGTTACATGAATTTATTATTAATCTCCACATTAATTCTATGATGTATATACTGTCATTGTTTCCCATTGAACTGTTGAAGACCATTGAGTAAAACTTGTCCAAATATGAATGGTGAATGGTAGAAAATATAGTTTTATTCAGGGATACTGGTGTCAGAATCCATACTTTAGGCACTACATTGTGCTCTTTTCTTTGAAGTCTTTCCTAGATGTTCCCTGACAAAACTTAATCACTTTTAGAAGACTTATATGCAGTTTATACTGTCAAAGGCTCATACTCTACGTAGGGATAAGGATACCTTCTTAATGTGATAATACTTCAAGATAGTCTATACTAAGTGAAAAATGAGGGATACAATAATAAGTAACGAGAATATAGAAGAGGAAATGGTCAGTCTAGGACCGGGTATTATAAAAGGCTGCATAGACGGAGTAAGATTTGGACCTTCAAGGGTCAGTGTTATTTTGACTATTAGTGATGCATCTGGATAGGGTTAAAGTAAGTGAAAGGTATTACAGATAGCCAGAATAGCTAGAAAAGGTATAGCTGGAAAGAGCAAGATGTGTTCGGAGAAAATGGAATAGTCTAGATTAGCTGGCTAACGTGGCCAGAATGGACAAAAGATGGGAAAGGTCAGGTTGTGAATAACCTTGATTGGAGATCTGTAGAAAGCTGTGAGGTTATAGTGGATTTTGTTTAGAATAGAACTCCGTAGTTTTCAACTGTTTACTTCTTGGTTTAAATATGTGCATATTTAAAGAAACATTGTATTTTATTTTATTTCTAGAATGCCAGTTAATGAAAACAGAACGACCAAAGCCAAACACATTTATAATCAGATGTCTCCAATGGACCACGGTTATAGAGAGAACATTTCATGTAGATACTCCAGAGGAAAGGTAAGAAATTCATTTAAAAAGAAACAATCTTAAGAGATATTTGTATCTGATTGTATCATATATAAATATATAAAAATATATTTATTTAAAATTCTATAGTCTCGTCCGGGCATGGTGGTAATTATGGGAGGCCGAGGTGGGTGGATAGCTTGAGCTCACAAGTTTGACACCAGCCTGAGCAAAAGCAAGACCCCATCTCTACTAAAAATACAAAAATCAAGGCAAGAGGATCACGAGCCCAAGAGTTGGAGGTTGCTGTGAGCTATGTTGCCATGGCACTGTACCCAGGGCACCAGCTTGAGACTCTGTCTCAAAAAAATAAATAAAATAAAATAGAATAAAATGCTGTAGTCTCTTAAGTCTTCTGTTTCTGATATTATACATGAATAACAAATAAGAGCTTATAAAATAATGAATACTAGGCATGCTGTGAGATATACTTATTCAGAGAAAACAAAACATTTACAGGTTAAAATATCAATTTAACAAGACATTTTTATAACCAAACTAACTTATTTTGTAAATTATAAAATAGATTGTATTCATATTTGAAATTTTGAGGCTAGTGATAACAAGAGGTTTTAAATAATGTGCCGTTATAGCTTAATTGCAAAAGGCTGCCTGGCATATTAAGTTAAGGAGTCTAAGATTTTGTCTAATCCCAAAGAGAGGTGGTGGTGGTGTTGATTAACACTGTCATTGTTGAAGAGAGCAGTGCCAACACCTTAGAAACCAGCTCACTACTGTCATAAGAGCCTCATTTATACCTCTTGATGTATCAACTTTTGCTACCACCTCCTTGCCTTCAAATTCTGTTTTTATGCTCTTTTGTCAGGTGGCTCTGATACTGAGTTAGGACAATATTAGGATATTTTATCCTAATCTTATTGTAATAAGCAACTTTGTGAAGCTAAATATTATCAGCCTTATTTTACAAATGAACATTAACTTTTAACAGGCTCATCTAATATTTTAATAAAAACAAAATGTCAAGTATTATCTTAATAATAGTTTTGATGGTGGTGGTGTGTGCTTATAATTCCAGCTTGTTAGGAGGCTAAGGTAAGATGATCAGTTGAGCTTATAAGATTAGCCTAAATGTTATAGTGAGACCCTTTCTAAGAAAAAAACAAAATAATAGAGTAGATGGCAATGTGTGATTAGGCAATATAGGAAAGATAGAAAAATACAAAGAACTTACTCATAATTCCTAATCTATAACCAGAGTGAAGCACTGATAATGCTTTCTTACATACACTTCCAGTCTTACGCCGTGTAGACATATGTAGGTCTTTAGAACACGCATAGTTTTGTGTGTCCTCCTCCATATATCTACTGTCCTGCCCACCACCCAATTTCCTATTTACCCAGGGCTTTTCTCCCTAAAGATTTATACCAAATTCTCAGTTTGCTTTTACTTCTACCTATAACCATGGATAGGCTAAGTCTTATATAACTTTCAGATCTGAGCTTGAAATGTTACTTGTTGTATAAATCTTCTCTTATTCTTAAGGACTAGGTATGTTCCCCTGCTGTATACTTAACGTATCTCTGGATTTCTTTTATCGAGTGTATCATGGTTATAATCCTGTGTGCCTTTCTCACTGAACTGTAAGGTACTTGACAATGAGGATTGTATCTTTCTCACACATTATTTAAATCCTTAGCACATATTCCAGGGTCCAACACAGTGTTTGTTGGCTGGCTAGATGAATGAAACTTTTCCCATGTCAGTATATATCCTTTGAAAATATTATTATTAGTGGATTTATAACATCTAATTGAAGCATGATTCATTTTGCCATTTGCATTTATAAAGCTGGATTTAAGCCAGATTTTAAGATTCTTAAATCTTTTGCTGTTCCTACAATATCATATTACTCTATTAAACAGTCAGTTTTCATTTGCATTTGTGACTATTAAGAAAATAATTATAATAAAAACTGAAAAATAATATTTTATATTTGCCATTGAAATGGGCTTTTCTGTATTCACCTAGAATCTGGTGTTTGGAGATTTTATATGACTTTAGTGTTATTGAAGATTTAGGGGGCTCAGTAAGAGTTAAGAAAACTCTTCAGTTTTGGGCGGTGCCTGTGACTCATTGAGTATGGCGCTGGCCCCATATACCGAAGGTAGTGGGTTCAAACCCAGCCTCGGTCGAACTGCAAAAACAGAAAAGTAGCCGGGTGTTGCGGTGGGTGCCTGTAGTCCCAGTTACTCAGGAGGCTGAGGCAAGAGAATCGCCTAAGCCCAGGAGTTGGAGGTTGCTGTGAGCTGTGTGACACCACGGTATTCTACCAAGGGCCATAAAGTGAGACTCTGTCTCTACAAAAAAAAAATTAAAAAAAAAAAAAAAAAAAAAGAAAACTCCTTATTTTTAATACTGCCTAGTCTAAAATATTTACCTGTTGTAAACTATAAAAAACACTCTAATATTTCTTATATTTATTTTTGTGTATGATACACATATATATAAGGTTGGCTTTTTTTTTTCTTTCAAAATGGCAAACTGATTGTCTCAACTTCATTTATTGGATAATGTATTCTTTTCTCACTGAACGTGGATAGCACATATATAGCCAAGCCAAATAGCTTGGCTTTCAGATTTTCATTTTGGTTTTTCTCCTAGATCTTTCCCTATTCTGATGCTAACACCACATGGCTTTAGTTAGAGACATTTTATAAAACTTTTAACTTCTTATGTAGCAGTATTTCCCTTAATTTTTAGTATAAAATTGGTTTTACTCAATTTTTGTTAAATCATAACTGTATATTTATGGGGTACAATGTGATAATTTGACCTACAGTATGGAATGCTTAAATAAAAGTAATTAACATAACCATCACCTCACTTATTTTTGTGGTACAACATTTATAATACACTCTTAATTGTTTTGAAAAGTACCCTTGTATTGTGTACATTAGGTGACATCCCACCACATGCCCTTCCTTCTCCCCTCCCCTCTCTCTCCTTTCTCCTCTTTCTTTCTGGACTGTCTTTGTATTTTATCATTCGTAAGATAGTGTTTATAGATTGGTTTCATAATATATATTCAACATCCTTTCATGATTAGAAGACTTAAGAAAATAGGTTGAGATGGGAAATTTCTTAAACTGATTGAGGTCATCTACAGCAAACCCACAGTCAATATCATATTCAACTTAGTAAAATTGAGAATATTTCCATTCAGATCTGGAACTAGACAAAGATGCCCATTGTCGCCACTGCTACTCAACAGAGTAATGGAAGTCCTAGCCATTGCGGCAAGAGAAGGGTATCAAGGATTTTCAAATGGGGTCAGAGGAGGTCAAACTCTCACTCCTTGTGGAAGACATGAATTTATATCTGGAAAACCCCAGGGACTCAACTACAAAGCTCTTGGAAATGATCAAGGAGTATATCAGAGTCTCAGGATACAAACTCAGTACTTGCATATCAGTAGCTTCTATCTATGCCAACAATAGTGTTTTGTTGGGGTTTTTTTGAGACAGAGTCCCTCAGTTGCCCTCAGTAAAGTGCCGTGCGTCACAGCTCACAGCAACCTCAACGTTTGGACTTAAGTGATTCTCTTTTTCAGGGCCTCCCAAGTAGCTGGGACTACAGGTGTCCACCACAATGCCCAGTTATTTTTAAAGACCCGGTCTCACTCTGGCGAAGGCTGGTCTTAAACCTGTGAGCTCAGGTGCCTCCCAGAGTGCTAGGATTACAGGCATGAGCCAACAGTAGTCAAACTGAAAACATAGTCAAGGACTCTGTCCCTTTTACAGTAGTGCCAAAGAAGATGAAATACCTAGGAAATTATCTAACAGAGGACGTGAAAGATCTCTATAATGATAACTATGAAACCCTGAGAAAAGAAATAGCTGAAGATGTTAACAAATGGAAAAACTTAACCATGCTTGCGGCTGGGAAGAATCAGCATTATTAAAATGTCCGTACTACCCAAAGCAATCTACAGATTTAAAGCAATCCATATCAAAGCACCAATGTCATACTTTAAAGAACTTGAAAAAATAGTGCTTCCTTTTATATGGAATCAGAAAAAACCTTGAATAGCCAATCCATTACTTAGAAATAAGAACAAATCAGGAGGCATCACATTACCAGACTTCAGTTTATACTGTATATCTCTTATGATCAAAACAGCATGGTACTGACAAAAAAATAGAGATGTAGATATATGGAACAGAATAGAGAATCTAGAGATGAACCCAGCCACATACCGTCATTTGGTCTTTGATAAGCCTAACAAAAACATCCATTGGGGAAAAGACTCCCTGTTTCACAATGGTGCTGGAGGAAATGGCTAGTGACCTATAGAAGACTGAAGCTGGACCCTCACCTTTTACCACTAACAAAAATTGATTCTCACTGGATAAAAGATTTAAACTTAAGATATGAAACTATAAAAATACTAGAAGAGAGTGCAGGGAAAACTCTTGAAGTAATCGGCCTGGGAGAATATTTTATGAGGAGGACTCCCTGGGCGATTGAAACAACACCAAAAATATATTACTGGGATATGATCAAGCTAAAAAGCTTCTGCACAGCTAAGGGCACTGTAAATAAAGCAGACATCCCTCAGAATGGGAGAAGATCTTTGCAGGTTATGTTTCCAAAAAAGGTCTGTTAACTGGAATCCACGTAGAACTCCATAATCAATAAGAAAAGAACAAACAACCCCATTTCTGTGTGGGCAAGAGACTTGAACAGAAACTTCTCTGAAGATAACAGGTACATGGTCTACAAATACATGAAAAAATGCTTATCATCTTTAGTCATCAGAGAGATGCAGGTCAAAACCACTTTGAGATACCATCTAACTCCATTAAGATGAGCCCACATCACAAAACCCCCAAATGGAAGATGTTGGCATGGATGTGGAGAGAAAGGAACATTTCTACGCTATGGGTGGGACTGGAAACTAATACAACCTTTTTGGTAAGAAGTATGGAGAATTCTCAAGGAACTAAAAGTTGATCTACTATTTGATCCTGCAGTAACATTACTAGGTATCTACCCAGATGAACAAAAATCATTTTACAACAAAGACATTTGCACCAGAATGTTTATTGCAGCCTAATTCACAATAGCCAAGTTGTTGAAACAGCCTAAATGCCCATCTGCCCATGAATGGATAAACAAACTATGGTATATGTATACCGTGGAATACTATGCAGCCATGAAGAGAGGGAGACTTTACATCTTTTATGTTTACCTGGATGGATCTGGAACATTCTTGTTAGTAAAGTATCTCAAGAATAGTAAACATTTTTTGTAATTATTTTCATGCATTCTCTTTTTAAAAATTATAGTAGAAAAATACATAACATGAAGACTACCCATCTTTAATTTTTAAGCACATTGATCTATAGCAGATCTCTAGAACATTCCATCTTACACAACTGGAACTCTGATCCCACTGAATAGCTCTCCATTTCTTCCTCCCCTAGCTCCTTGCACCTGCCATTCTACTTGAACTAATTTACATACCTCGTAGAAGTGGAATCATGCAATATTTGTCCTTTTACTGGCTTATTTCATTTAGTATAAGGTTCTCAAAGTTAATCCATGTCATAGCATATAACAGGATTCTTTTTTTTTTTTTTTTTTTTTTATAGAGACAGAGTTTCACTTTATCACCCTCGGTAGAGTGCTGTGGCGTCACACAGCTCACAGCAACCTCTAGCTCCTGGGCTTAGGCGATTCTCTTGCCTCAGCCTCCTGAGTAGCTGGGACAACAGGCACCCGCCACAACGCCTGGCTATTTTTTTGTTTTTGCTGTTCGGCCAGGGCCAGGCTTGAACCTGCCACCCTCAGTATATGGGGCCAGCGCCCAAGTCACTGAGCCACAGGTGCTGCCCTAACAGGATTCTTTTATTTTTTAGGGCTGAAGAATATTCCATTTATATATATGCCACCTTTTCTTTATTCAGTCCTCTGACTATAGGTATTTAGGTTGTTTCCCCCTCTTGGCTATTGTGAATAATGTGGCAGTGAACATGGGAAGGCAAATATTTAAATTCCTTATTATAATTCTTTTAGATATCCAGAAGTGTAATTGCTGGATCAGGTAGTAGTTCTATTTCTAAGTTTTTGAGGAACATTGATGCTGTTTTCCATAGTGGCTACATAGTTTTATATTCCTACCAACAATGCCTGCGGTAACAGTTTCTCCACATCCTTGCCAACACTTGTTACTTTATTTTTTTATTTTTATTTTTTAAGACAGTCTCAAGCTGTGGCCCTGGGTAGAGTGGTGTGGCATCACAGCTCACAGCAACCTCCAACTCTTGGTTTAAGCGATTCTCTGGCCTCAGACTCCCACGTAGCTGGGACTACAGGTGCCTGCAAAAACGCCCAGCTATTTTTTGGTTGTAGTTCTGATTGTTGTTTGGCCGGCCAGGGCTGGATTCGAACCCGTCAGTGTATGTGGCTGGCACCCTAGTGAGCTACAGGCGCCGAGCCAACACTTGTTATTTTTGTTTGTTTATTTTCATAATGGCCTTACTAACAAGTATGAAGTGGTATCTCATTGTGATTTTGACTTGCATTAGTAATGCTGAGTATTGGTTACTTGTGTGTGTCCTCTTTGGACAAATGTCTATTCAGGTCTTTGGCCCATTTTTTTTTTTTTTATGTTTGTTTTTGTGCTTTTGAATTATAGAATTTCCTTATGTATTTTGGCTATTAACAAGATATCTGCAAACTATATATCTGGAAAGACTCAGACATACAGTTTGAAAATATTTTCTCCCATTCTGCCGTTTTCCTTTTCTTTTTGTTGTTTCCTTTGCTGTGCAGAAACTTTTGAGTTTGATATAGTCCTATTCATCTGTTAATTGCTTTTGTAGGATTTGGTTTTAGTGTCATAATCAAGAAATCATTGCCAAATCAAGTTACGAAGCTTTTTTCTGTGTTTTCTTCCAGGAGTTTATAGTTTCAGATGTTACATTTAAGTCTTTAATCTGTTTTGAGTTGATTTTGTAAATGGTATAAAATATGGCTCCAATTCTGTTCTTTTGTATGTTGTAATCCAGTTTTCCAGCACCACTTCTTGAAGAGGCTCTCCTTTTCTCGTAACATAGTCATAGCACCCTTATCAAAGATCATTTGACCATTTATGCATACTCTTTTTTGTTTTTTGGAGACAGAGTTCATTTTCTTGCGCTTGATAGAGTACTGTGGTGTCATAGCAACCTCAAACTCTTGGGCTCAAGTTATTCTCTGGCCTCAGCCTCCCAAGTAGCTGGGACTATAGGCACCCGCCACAGTGCCTGGCTATTTTTAGAGATGAGGTCTCCCTCTGGCTCAGGCTGGTCTTGCACCTGTGAACTTAGGCAATCCACCTGCCTCAGCCTCCCAGAGTGCTAGAATTACAGGCGTGAGCCACCATGCCTGGCTTATGCATGGTTTTATTTCTGAGCTTTCTGTTATGTCCCATTGGTCTGTATGGCTATCTTTATGCCTACTGTAGCTTTAGAATGTGTTTTGTTGATGTCAGGAAGTATGAAACCCTCAGCCTTGGTCTTTCTCAAGATTGTTCTAGCCATTTGGGGTTCTTTATGGTTCCATATACATTTTAGGGTTTTTGTTCTACTTCTGTAAAAATGCAATTTGGATTTTGATAGGGATGGCATTGAATCTGTAGATTACTTTGAGTAATTTTGACATCTAAACAATGTTAAGTTCTTCAATCCATGAACATGGGATGTCTTTTATTTGTGCTTTTAATTTCTTACAGCATTTTTTTGTCATTTTCAGTGCACAAGTCTTTCACCTCCTTTTTAAAATTTATTCCTCTTTTATTCTTTTTAATATTCTTGTAAATGGATTGTCTTAGTCCCTTTAACAAAGTAACATAACCTGGTTAGCTTGTAAACAATAGAAACATATTTCTCACAATGTCAAGGCCATAACAAATTCAAGGTATAGGCAGATACAGTGTCTGGTTAGCACTGTCTTCCTGCTTCATAGTTGATGCCTTCTCTCTGTATCCTCACATGGTGGAAGGGGCAGAGGAACTCTTTGTGGTCTTTCTTGTAAGGGCTGTAGTCTTACTCATCTTTATCATCACGACCTCCAAAAGCCCAATCACCTTATACCATCTTAGGGTTAAGTAACCCAAAACTTATATTTTTTAATGGACTTAACATTTGCAGATAACAATTTTATATCTTTATTTCTGGTGTTACTACTCTGTTTTTAACAGTGTTTAAAAATTTTTATGATAACAAATATACTTGTTTTTTCTCTGACTTTCATAAATATACTTCTAATTATTTGCTGATACATATGATTTTTCTATGTACTTTATTATGGCATATATGACAATCCATAGTGTGGACCAAGATTATTTTTCTTTCTTACACTAATGATTACCAGTGTCATAACAATAGGTAATACATTCTCACTCAAATACAGAAAGACATGTACATGTGCCAACATACAAGATCAGACAATTAAATTCACAGACATCCTAGAAAAAGTGCTACATACCTCATTGCTGAGTGACACTATGTTCACCTTTGAAGAACTCCCCTTAGGCAGCTGTGCACCAATGCCAGCACCTAGTCCTCCCAGCAGAGCAATTTTGGAGCTCTTTTCCTGCAATGGCTGTTAGTGCAGAAATGAGATCTGCCAGTGAAGTCCATGAACTCATCCAAAAAAACGTGCTCTCACCTGCTTAGTGCTCCCCCTTGGCCATCTGGTGACCATAGTACACATATATTAGACATTCAATTAAATATTAATATTTATTAGTAAATAATTAGTTTTGAAAATTGGGTTTTGTATAAGTAGTATATTACTTTAAAAAGATTAATTTGCATGTTTCATAGGGATCTCCATTCTGTTTTTCAAATTGATTGCATTTTTTAACATTATAGGTTGTCCTTGGGTTATGAATTATATGAGTTTTGTAGGTTTGTTCTTAAGTTGAATTTGTATGTAAGTTGGGACAGGCTATTAATGTTTATGATAGCCTCTTTTTGTGAGTGAGAGTTTTATGAAAGTTGGATGTTTGTAACTCAGGTACTGCTTGTACTGAGGAATTGGAAGATTGGATTCTTTCATTTAGTGAGATACTTTGGCCTAATATTATTTTGTAGTCATTCCTCCCCTTACAGTCCCCCAGAAATGATGTAAGGGTTGTACTTCAGTTATTGTGGATTACGGCAAATTAGGTAATTTGGGTCAATAGTCCAGTGAGAATACTAGTAAAGCTGAACAAAATTTATTTTGACAAAAAAACATCGGAAAGGCAGTAACACTGAAGATTAATGAGTGAAAACGTCATTGAAGAAAGAAACCCAGAATGTGAACCCACTTTTCTGCTAGGGATATGCCAGTTCTACAAGAGGTATCTGAGATGGTGAGATTTTGAGTAGCTCATAAAACGCAGAGCAATATTCTGGAATCCAAGGTCTGCAAAAGTAAAGGCATGGTAAACCATGGCATTTCAATGTTGGTACCTTAATGGACTCCCTGTAAGAAAGAAGAAATTGGAAATAGATTTATGTTTGGAGGATTGACTACTTTAAATTATTTCAGTCCTGAAATTGGGTGAAGGTGATCCAGTGCTGCTACTCTTCTAGAGTCTTTCTAAAAGCAAATGTAAATACTCTCTAACAGAGGATTGTAGTTTTCTACACCTCAAATTATCTCATTTTTCATGTAAAATGTCTAGAACTCACTCAGAAAAAAAGTACACAAAATTTCAAGACAATGTGGCCAAAATCACAGAGAAAAAACAGACATGTAGGATAAAATGTATAGGCATTCCAGATAATGAAGTTAGCAGATAGTGATTAAAAGAACTATGTGATGGTATGTTCAAGTATGTTAAAACTGGGTAATTCATCAGAGAGATAGAAACTATAAAAAAGAACCAAATGGAAATTGTAAAATTGAAAATATATTTAAAATGGCGAGTGCTAGTGGATGGTTTTAACAGTAAATAATTCATTTTAGAGAAAATTAGTGAACTCGATGGTAGGTCAGAATAGATTATCTAGAATGAAGCATGCAAAATCTAAAGTATAGAAAATAAAAGAAGGCTAGCCTGAGTCAGAACAAGACACCATCTCTAAAAAATAGCTGGGTGTTGTGGGCAGGTGCCTGTAATCTCAGAAACTTGGAAGGCTGAGGCAAGAGAGTCACTTGAACCCAGGAGTTTGAGGTTGCTGTAAGCTAAGACACCATGGCACTCTACCAGGGGTAACCAAGTAAGACTCTGTCTTTAAAAAAAAAAAAAAAAAAAAATATATATATATATATATATATATATATATATGAAAAGAAAAAAAGTAAGGATAGAAAATATTTGAAAAGATAATGATTAAAAAGTTTCTATAATAGCTAAAAATAACCAACCATACTTTCAAAATTTCTATAATCCCAAACAGAAAAAATACAAAGAAAATCCCTAGTTTTATTACTATTGAAAACCAACGATAGTCAGAAAATCCTCAGTGCAGATAGAGAAAAAACGTACTTTGCTTTGGAAGGAGTGATAATTAGACCAAAAAGGGCAACATCAACTTAGTCAACTTTCAGTTTACTTGTTTCCCCGGGATATTTCTCTGCTTTTCATGTAAATTTACTAACACGTACACTATAAGAGACAGTGGCCTGGATATGTTAGCAGCAGTGTCCACATTATCAGAGAGATTTTATCATTGGTTCTATTAATGCTAACTTTCGGTCCACCAAGAGGCACTGAACTTGCTCTCATAACCTCGTTGAACTGCCCTAAACCAACCCTGTACTACAGCCAAGGTGCATACCTGCACCAATCCAAAAAAGGGACGAACCCGTGGTGCTGTGCCTCTGAACTACCAAATGTCAGATTTTCAGGCAATGAAATTATAGTTGGAGATGATGGAATGATATTTTTAAAGAATAAAAGTAAAATGAAAATGTATTCAATGAAAAATTATTGATAGAATTTGTCACTGATGTAGCTGTAGTAACTAAACAAGTATTAATAACTAAATTGTTAAATTCAGAGTCAAAGCGCTTAGAGTCAAAGTGCTCTGTAATGTCTTATTTGACAATGTGTACGTTGCTTTCTTGGCATTATTATTGCTAATATTGCTTGATATTTCGATGTAGTAATCATCTGTTTTCTTTTCTGAATGTATTTATCTTTGTTCATTCTTTACGTGGTTTTTGTTTCT
>CAUYRH010004668.1:0-13688 GCA_963574655.1 Perodicticus potto | reverse complement strand
TCCTCTGCTATTTCCTTTCTTAGGATTTCATAATTTTCTTTATAGAGGTCCTTCATCTCCTTTGTTAGGTATATACCTAGGTATTTCATTTTCTTTGAAGCTATGGTGAAGGGAGTTGTGTCCTTAATTAGCCTCTCATCTTGACTATTATTGCCATATACAAAGGCTACTGACTTGTGGATACTGATTTTATATCCGGAGACATTAGTCTATTTTCTGATGGCTTCCAGGAGTCTTGTGGTTGAGTCTTTGGGGTTCTCTAAGTATAAGGTCATGTCGTCAGCAAAGAGGGAGAGTTTGACCTCCTCTGCTCCCATTTGGATGCCCTTTATTTCCTTGTCTTGCCTAATTGTATTGGCTAGCACTTCCAGCACTACATTGAATAGTAATGGTGACAGAGTCTAGCTTTTTTTTTTTTTGAGATAGAGTCTTACTCTCTTACCCTGGGTAGAGTGCCATGGTGGTCATCATAGCTTGCAGCAACCTCAAACTCTTGGGTTCAAGAGATCCTCCTGCCTCAGCCTTCTGAGTAGCTGGGACTATAGGCACCCAATACAATGCCCAGCAATTTTTTTTTCTATTTTTAGTAGAGATGGGGTTTCATTCCTGCTCAGGTAGCTGGTCTTGAACTCCTGAACTCAAGCAATCCATCCACTTCAGCCTCCCAAAGTGCTAGGACTATAGGTGTAAGTCACCATCCTAGCCTACTTCTAGCTATTTTGAACTCTATAATACATTATTGCTAGTTAGAGTCACCCTACTGTACTATCCAACATTAGATTTTCTTTCTTTTAACTGTATTTTCATACCTATTAACCAACATCTCCCCCTCTTCCCAGCTTCTGTTAAACACAAATCAACTTTCTATCTCCATTAAATCCACTCTTTTAGTTCCCACAAATGAGTAGGAACATGCTGTATTTGTCTTCCTGTGATTGGCTTATTTGGCTTACCTTAATGACTTCTAGTTGCATTCATGTTGCTGCAAATGACAAGATTTCATTTATTTTATGCCTGAATGCTATTCCATTGCTTATATGTACCACATTTTCTATATTCATTCATCCAATGATGGGCATTTATGTTGATTCCATAGCTCAGTGGTTAGGGCACTGGCCACATCCACCAGGGCTGGCAGGTTTGAACCCAGTCCGTGCCTGCTAAACGACAATGACAACTACAACAACAATAACAAAAATAGCCAGGCACTGTGGCTGGTGCTTATAGTCCTACCTACTTCGGAGTCTAAGGCAAGAGAATCACTTAAGCCCAAGAGTTTGAGGTTGCTGTGAGCTGTGACAGTACAGCACTCTATTGAGGGTGACATAGTGAGACTCTGTCTAAAAAAAAAAAGAAATTATTATTTCAATCTCTTTGTTAAGTTTCTCTGATAAATTTCTAATTGCTCCTCTTTGTTATCTTGGAGTCTGTTGAGTTTTATTAGAATTGCTACTTTGGATTCTTGATCTGAGGACTCACACATTGCTGTCTTATTGGGGTTGGTCACTGGCTCCTTCCTTTGTACATTTTGGGAGGTCATCTCCCTCTGTTTGTTGTTTTTTCTTGTGACTATATGTCTATGGCCCAGAATTGAAGGAGTATGTTTACTTTGGATCTCACAAATGTTCAGAGTTCTGTACATCCTCAATGGGAGTGTCCCAGAGGGGATACTCCAACTATGAGGTCAGGCCAGCAGAGGTCTGTGTGTTGAAGGTCCATGGAGCTCATCTCCTATATCATGGTGCTACTCAGTAGCCTCTCTAATTTGGTGTCTCCTTTGGCTGAGATAAAGAGTAGAGTTTCATGTGCTGGAGTTTTTAGTTCCACTTCCCCCATTTAGCTGTCCTCAGGGGTTTTTCCTTGCAATGCTTCCTATTGGGTATGCCAGGAATGGTATTCCTGCTAGGGAATCCAAAAAAGTGGGGAAGCTCACTGTTCATCTCAATCTCATCTTTTCCAGTGTAGAAACCATGAGTCAGGGAGGAATTTTTTACATGCAGTGCCCAGAAGATTGGTGGAGGGGTCTTATGGAAAGAGAAGTCCATTTCTCTTATCATCTGCTCAGAGTTTTTCACTTCTCTGCAGTCCCAAGGATTGTCTCAGCCTCAGATTTGAGTTCTGGGATATTGCTGATGATAATCGTGGTGCTGGATATTTGTTTTTGGTTTTCTGTGGGGGAAAGTAAAGTCAGATTGCTGCTACTGTACCATTTTTTAACATCATTCTGTTTTATGTTTTTGATATCACAATTTATATCTTTTTATATTGTATATTCCTTAACAAGCTATTATAGCTATAATTATTTGTAACAGTTTTGTCTTTTAACCTTCATCCTAAACATATAAGTGGTTTAGATACCCCCATTACAATATTGGAGTATTCTGAATTTGGATTGTGTACTTTTTACTTTTAAAAGTGAGTTTTACACTTTCATACATTTTCATGTTACTAATTAGTGTCCTTTTCTTTCAGCTTGAAGAATTCTCTTTAGCATTTCTTTGAAGGTAGGTCTAGTGGTGATAGATTCCTTCAGCTTTTGTTTGAGCTTTTGTCCTTTTTCTGAAGGACAGCTTTTTGTATTTTTGAATGGCAATGTTTTTCCTTCAGCACTTTGAATATATCATCAATGCGTATTGCTGAGAAATTTACTGAAGCTGTATTGGAGTTCCCTTGTGTTTTGATATGCTTCTTTTCTCCAGCTGTTTTCAGGATCTTCTTTTTATCTTTGATTTTTGAAAATTTGATTATAATATAATATGTTTTCATGTATCTTGTTTGAATTGAACACCTGATTGAAGACCTTTGAGCTTGTACCTGGATATTTATATCTTTCCCCAGATTTGGGAAGTTTCCTGTCATGATTTTCAAAAAATAAGTTTTGTTCTCCTTTCTTTTCCTTTGTTCCTTCTGGGAGCCCATAATAGTGGCCCATATTTAAATTTCATTTGCAATGTTTTCTGTGTATAGATCTAAATTAATTCGTAATATTATTATTCTTTTAAAGAAACATTTAATTTTTGTAGAACAAATTTCATTTGCTAGATGAATGAATAAATATTGAGGAATATTATGTTGCCTTTAACACTTTGTAACACTTAACTTCTTGTATTTTCTTAATTCTATTTTGGAAATATCAATTCTGGTTCATTATTTCTGCCTTGATATTATGTGGTTTTATAATGAACCTATTGTTACATGATTTGAAATTTTAAAATTTAGTAGAGTCCATAATTTATATGCATATATCTATCTCTCCCTTAATCTCACTGTAATGTATTCAATTTTTCATCTTTTGACGTTCTTATCTGCTTACTCTTCTGTATGAATTTCTGTAGTGGACGGCTATAGTCTTTATTTGCTCAGCAATCCTAGTCCCTTATTCTGGTAAACAAGTCATTTCTTGTGAAAGGTGATATTTCTTCCTACCTGTCTAGGGGCAGATGGGTGGATATATGGCCCAGGCATGACCATTTATAGTATTTCAACTCCCTGGTCCAAAGTGATTTGTTCAGGAATAAACACATGATCCAAGCTGAGCCAATCAGAGAGTCTCCTTTCTGACTGCCCACCCCCAAATGGTCCTAGTTGGTACATGCCAGAGAGAGAATGAGAACTAATGACATGAGATCCTGGATCCAGCCACACCTGAGACTTGATTTTGTGTGTGTGTTCCAATTTCCTCTTAAAACCAGTTTGAATTGTGTTTCTGTCATTTGACACCAAAAGAGTCTTGACTAATTCAATTTCACTGTTTGCCAAAGTCTAGGAGTATCTCCTAGGGCCTTACAGACTTTATAGTATCAGTTCATTTTACCAATCCAGAAAAGCACATTTGTCTTCATTTCCCCCTGCAGTGTCTTTTATTCCTTTAGTGTTTTATTAATTTTCTTTGAATGCATCACATTTTGAGCTGTATTCCCTTTCATGTTATTTATTGTTTAAAACACTGTGTTGAAGGTTATCATTTTTTTCTAGCTGCATCACTACAACTCATAGACTTTTGTTACTTTAGCTTGTATTACTTCATTAGGCAGAATGAACTAGACTGTGCTGAAGTAATGAAGCATCTCCAAATCTGAGTGCTTATGCACTTACTTATGCCAAGTTCACTGCTGGCATGGTAACCATCCAAGACAGCTGTCCTCTGTGTGGTGAGTTAGTAAGACAGGCAGCTTTGATTCTGTGGCTCCTCCATCTTAACTCTAAGCCTCTGCACTTGCCACTCAGGGGACAAGAAAGACTTAGGGAATCCCTGGGGCTTTTCATTGCCTCAGCTCATAAGTGATCCTTATCATACCTTTGCCCCTATTTCATTGACTAGAACTAGTCACTGGACTCTGCCTACGGGCAAGGGGACTTGGAAGAGAGTCCAACTTGAGACTCTTGGGAGAGTTCCAACTCCCCAGAGAGGAGAAGAGAACCAGATAGGGGAAGCCATGCCACACCAATGCTCTTGGCTTCCTTGGATTTTGGGGTCAATGGATTAAAGCAGAAGAGAAATTCTCTTGTTTTAAAATAGCAGTAAAATGATTGGATAACATGGAGGTATTCAGAGCTGGTATAAGGTGTGGGGTTGCACTTCTCAAAAAAGGAAAAAAAAGGACTAAGAGGAGGGTAGGGCATCCTGAGATGAGGAGGGGTGGACGCCAGACCAGCTAAGGGACTGAGAAAAATAACCAAGTGGCCACAGGACTTGGAAGGGTCAGGTCAGTGAGAGATATGGCGTGAAACCACCAGGGAAAGGGAAGGTGACAATGTGTAACTTGTACAGAGTGCTGGGCACGTGCCTGCACCAAATACTTCGTGTTTATTAACTCAGTCCTCTCAATGACTTGTGAGGCTGGTACTACTGGAACCCCCATTTGAAAGATGAGGAACTCAGAGATGTTAAGTAACTTGTCTAGGGTCACTCAGCGGGGAGGTGGCAGAGCTAAATCTGCTTACCTCACCCCCGAATCTGAAGTCTGTCTGCCTTTGTAGCCTGAACTCTTTTTTTTTTTCTTTTGAGACAGAGCCTCAAGCTGTCACCCTGGATAGAGTGCCGTGGCATCACAGCTCACAGCAACCTCCAATTCCTGGGCTCAAGCGAGTCTCTTGCCTCTGCCTTCCATGTAGCTGGGACTACAGGCACCCGCCACAACGCCTGGCCATTTTTTTGTTGCAGCCGTCATTGTTGTTTGGCGGGCCCAGGCTGGATTCGAAACCGCCAGCTCAGGTGTACGTGGCTGGCGCCTTAGCCCGTTGAGCCACAGGCGCCGAGCCAGTAGCCTGAACTCTTGACATGCTGGGCCACCTGTCAGCCGGTCAAGATATTATTGAAAGAGAGATAAAATAACATTCTATTCCTTGAAATGTGACAGACCCTGGAGCTAGGCACTTTGTGTCTATGTCCTATGACCTGCTAGGCAAGTAGCAGGTATTTAATATAGTCACTCTTTCTGCTCCTTCTCTGAAATTCCTGAGCTGATGGCAGGAATGTGAACCCCTGCATCCCATTTGGCCACTGTCTTTTCTATAAGCTTCAAGTGGAATGAAGCTGGGATTCTTGTCTCAGGGGCCTGCTCTGCCAGATTGGCTTAGGCTGTGTCACTTGCTTGAAAGGAAGGAAGAAGGCCTTTTGGCCTCAGTATGCTTGTGGAATGTTTCTGGTGACAGATGGGACAGCTTGCCTGTGGGTGCTTTGCAAAACACCCTTCTCAGCCTACACCAGCTAGTGTTGCCAGGATAAAAAAGTTAGGCAGACGTGGGTTCTGATAAAATGGGGATGACAAAAGTCTTGGGAAATTAAAGAAGATAATTCATATAAGGTGTGGAGCATAGTCCCTGGCACAGATACTAGATGTTTAAAGAGTGTTTCTCTCATTATTCTTGTTGCAGATGCAGAAAATGGAAAATCATGTCCAACAAGTTGCCCAGGCTTATGACAAATAATAAATAGAGCTGGGACTTGAATCCAGGCCTGGGCCACAGAATTTTCCCCTTCTTCCACACCCTCTTCAGAACCACCGCTGAGTAGCTCACCTGGGATTTTAGCAACACAGAATCACCTGAGAATGCTCCAACCTTTTCCATAAAAATTATGTTTTGAAAACAGAATATTATGCAATTAATGTCCCTTCTTGAGCATATCTGAGCTCTGATTCCTCTTGGCATTTTGTGCTAATAAGAAATTTCTCTTTCTGGCAAAACTTTCCTGACAGCTAACAGTAGAGGGGGAAGGAAAAGGAATTTTTCCTCAATCATCTTGAGTTCTTAGTTGGGATGGATCCCTGAAACAAAAGACAGATTAACATGAGAAACGCATGCAGTGTATATCACATAGGAGAAACCACAAGGAAAAGGTAACTCAGAGCAGTGGCTTTAGGACTCTGGATTATGTAACATCTTCAACAATGGACAATATGTTTGTGAGGAAAGGACAGGGCAAAGGAAAGCAGGTTTAAGCTTCCAAGGGCTGGAAAACGTGGGAAGGTAAATACATGGGAAAAAACAAATGGCATAAGGTTTGTTTGCTGTTCCTCTGTTGCTGTCTCTGAGTGGGTGACAGTCTAGAGTTGTCTCCAGTAAAAGAGAATATACACCCTGCCTAAGCCGATAAGGAGGAGGGTAGAGAAAGCTGTTCTTATGTTTGTATTTTCTTAATTGTGGTCGGCTGAAAAATTATTTTTATGTCAAAAAGGCATATTTTGAGGTGACAAATTCTTCAACAGCCACCATAGGTTGAGTTCTTATATATTCCAGGCAAATTACTTTACAAACAAAATCTCATTTAATCCTGAAAATCCTGTGAAAAGTAGTGTGACACCTATTTCACAGTTTTGAAAATAAAAGCACAGTGTTTCCTAAAATTACTGCTAGTAGGTGGTGAAAGCCAGGATTTGAAGCCAGGTTTTGAAACTTTTTTAGTTTTTTTTTTGGCCATGGAATCTGTGTTTAAATGGAAACACATGGAAACAGATACACATGGAGCTTATCTCATTAAAGTTGGAAAGGTGGTGATGAGGGCAAGGGGATCATGAACAGTTTAGTGTTACCCCCTGTTTTCCCATGAAGCACAGTTTGTGAATTAATTAGTTGTTCTGTTCTATTTCCTATGACTCTTTCTATGTTTTAAGATGAGGTTTGGATTTCCCTTTCTGTCTTGTCTTCTGGGAGGCTCAGAGCTTTCTTGTTTTACTTAGTCATGGTAACTGTCCCCAGATAAGGGTTCTTGAATAATTCTCCCTTCCCTGTTTCCCCATTACAAAGCCCTCTTTTCAGTTATGACCACCTTTTAATCTGGAACACTATATCAACACTCTGAATTTAGATTTGTCCTGGGCTGTTGTTTAATGCTGGATTAACTTCACCTGGGGCAGAGGGCTGGCAGGTGTGTGTGAGGGGCATGGTTTCAGCATCCCTGGATGTGCTGGTCTGGCTATGCCCAGGCAGAAGGCCTCTGCCCCCAAAGCTCTTGCTTTTTCCAGGGCAAACCTGAGGTTGGCTTTGCAGGAGGAATGAGAATTTTAGGTTGGACACTGAGAAGGTTGAGCTTCCCTGATCTCACCTTGGAAGAGGGAGGCCTGGCTCACTTAGCTGCTCCCGGGCAACCCAGGAGCATTACCAGGGTTCCTCCCTGGGCAATCTTGCTCATCTCTCTATAAGGTCCCTCTGGGTAAGGGCACTTGATGAAAGGGCTAGCTTTGAAAATAAACCCAGTCCCAGATACTGTCTGGCTGAGTGGCAGCCAATTATCAGCTCAAAGAATGTCATACTGTGGACTGGAGGCCATAAATTCCCAAATTCATATGTTGAAGCCCTAACCCCTGATGGAATGGTACTTGAACATGGGGCCTTTGGAAGGTACTTAGGGTTAAATGAGGTTATGAGAGTAAAGTTTTCATCCTGGGATTTATACCCTTATGGAAAGAGGCACTGGCGAGCTTGCTCTCCCCTTTTCCTCCCCTACGTGAGGACACAGTGAGAATGTGACCATCTGCAAGCCAGGAAGACAGCCCTCACCCGAAAGTGACCTTGTTGGCACCTTGATGTTGGATTTCCAGCTTCTATAACTGTGTGAAAATAAATTTCTGTTGTTTAAGCCACCCCGTCTGTGATACTCTGTTAACGGCAGCCTGAGCAGGCTAAGACATCCCAACAGGCTGAGGTGAGGGAGGGTGAGGGCTCTGTTCTTGTGAGGCCCAGCAGGAGGGTGGTGTAAGGCCAGGCCTGGCAGGAGTGAGGTGGTGGTGGTGGGTTGGTGGGGCTTTGAAGGCACTGAAAAATTAGATTGTTTAAGTTGCTGCTCCGTTATGGGCCCAGCCCTTGCAAGGACTGCAGGCATCTCCCTCGGATCGTAGATTTTGACCTGTTGGCAGGACTCAGAGATTGGTTGGATTGGGGTGGGGGTATGGCATGTGGGGTGAGGCCACAGCAGATTGCTATTGGCAATGAGGAATCTGAGTGGACATTCCTTACCTTAGGGTACAGGTGGTTCTACATTGGCCTGAGTCTGTTTTTATAGGTGGAGGCTGAATCCCTTGAATTTAGACAGACAAATGGAAGATGCAATAGGTTACTAAATCCCATGGCAAATGGTGAGGAGCAAGACCTGTCTGTAGCAGAAAGAACTTTGTCTTTGCAGATAGATGGCTCTGGATGTGAATTCCATCTCTCTGTGGGCATTGTTTTATGTTTTCTGGCAAGTCCTTTAGCTTACCTGAGCCTCAGTTTCTTCATATGCAGAGTGGGGAGGATGACGATTGTTATGGGTGGTGACATTACAGTGATCAAATACAGTGATCATTATTGACATCAATTCACAATTTTTTTGAACAGCAGTTTTCAGGGTACTGAACTGGGACTGGAGCTCACAATAAGCAGAATTAGACAGGGACCTTGCCCTCCTGGGGCCTGGAGTTAGTACGGTCTCAAGTTTGGCAAGGAAGTCCTGCAAAAGCTACTGGTTTCCGAGGACTCCACTGGCACACACACTAGACAGCCAGGGAGGAATGTCCCTTCTCCTTTTAAGGTCTGCCTTCTCTTGTGGGTTTTGTGTTCAGTGCTGCTTTGCCATTGAAGGGGGAGTTCTCCCAAGCCAAGAGAGCGCTTGTCATCTGGTACGTGTGAGAGTGTGTGCCCTCAGAAGGAACGGGCATTGCTTTCTTGGGCCTCTGCTCAGGGTAGGTCCTTCTCCAAGGTCTTTAGGACTGGGTGATGGCCTGACTATCTGCCTTCAGGGATGCTCTGACTCTGAACACCCCTGTGGTATGCAGGAGCCACACAGCTCCAATGTGTGGCCTGCAGGCACAATGCCAGTGGTGGAAGTCCAAGAAGCCGGAGGAGGGCTTCTGGGCCCAACTGAGATCTCTGGGTCAGGGTGGGAACTGTGGAGGAAGAGGCAGGTAAGCTTGCTATGGGCTGACCCTGGGTGGAGGTTGAGTGGATTGCAAGGTGTGAGGGGCTTGTCATTCATTCATTCAACAAACATTGACTGAGTGCTTTCTGTGGGCCCCAGGCATTAGTGATGTAGCAATAAATAAGGAAGACAAAACGCTGCCATTATCATCAGGGGACACACACGAGATAAATAAACACATAATATGTGTAATGGTGATAAATGGTAAGGAGGAAAAATAAGGCTGGGAAGTCAGGGATAGGAAGAGTGTGGATGCTGAGATCCTATTGATAGATGGAGTGGCCAAGAGAGGGGTCATTTAGGAGCATGAAGAAAGACCTGAAAAAAGGGAGGGTGTGTGCTGGGTGGCTCTCTGAGGGAAGAACACTTCTGGCTGGGTGACTAGTAGGTGGAGAGGCCCTGAGGCAAGTGGTGCCTGGGCATGGAGGTGGCCCGGCTGGCTGGGGCTGTCTGAGTGAGGGGGAGAGCGTGAGGAGGAGGTTAGAGGTTAAGAGACAGCTGAACACAAGTGGCCTTCTAGATGGCAGGAAGGAAACGAATGGGAGCCGGGGGAGGGGACAGGTTCTGTGCAGAGTGACGAGATCTGCCTTGGATTTTAACAGGATCATTTTTGGCTGCTCTGCTGAGAATGGGCTGCACCAGGGGGGCCAGTTAGGAGGTGGCATGGGAAATTCCAGGTAAAGGGTAGGCACTGTATCTGTTCCCCACTGTGTCCCCAGCATGCAGCATGCATCCTGGCAACCAGAGCAGGTGCTCAACAACTATTTGTTGAATAATGTGTGCATTAGTGATTCCCCAGGACTAGTTCTCAGATTAAGTAGGCTATCTGAGAGGGATGGCAGCAGGGCATCCTGATCCAATAGGTTTCTGATGAGAAAAAGAGAAATCTGAATTTTTAGCAGTCCTGGCCTCTGTCAGTAGGAATGCTTTTGGTTGCAAGTAACAGAGACTGACCAACAATGGCTTAAATAAAGAGGGATTTATTTTTATTTACAGGAATTCTGGAGAAGGAAGGCTGCTGGCACTGGCTTGATTAGATAATGATAGGGTCAACATCTCTGATTCTCTTGGCCTTTTTCTCATAATAGCAAGACAGCTGCTACAGCTCCAGGCATCACACCCTCAATCAAGACAGGAAGAAAGGAGGGGCAGAGAGGTGTGAGGCATGTTGATGTCTTTTATCAGAAAAGCATCCGTTTTCCTAGAAGCCCCTGCAGACTTCCTCTTCCATTTCATTAGCCATACCTGGTCATCCCAAGTTCGACAGGAGGCAGAACAGTGAGAATCTAGACTACGGCCTCTACAGTGGGAAGAGGCTAGAGAGATGGAGCTGGGTGTCTGCCATGGCACCCCTGGATGACATGGTGTTGGAAGTCCCCCACTCTGGGGCTTCATCTCCATGACCTGTCACCTCCATGGAAAACTTCTGGGGGCCACTGGGTGAAACCCCAACATTCCCTTCGAGGGTCCTACTCAGAGACATTCTTGTCTTGCTTCTCTTCCTATGTCTGAACAATGCCTGGACCCCTGATGGCTACTTCTTTGGGGCAGTGGTGGTCTTTGTTTTAGGGATCATGTGTCTTTAGCATGCCCCTCGCCTGGCAGACATTTAAAACAGCGCTACCACATTTGTGCCAAGACAGTCACATCAGGAGCCATTTAGAGCTTGACTCATATACATACGCACAGGCCGACTATCTACATTCACACCCCTTTCTCGCCTCACAGAAAAGGACAGGCATCTCCAGTCATCAAACCACCTGCTTAGGGGTCAGAGCAAGCCAATTCCTTTTCTCTGTCAGTCCCACCTTTACTTCCAGGGATCAAAGAGTGGGCCCAGTGGCAGATCTTTCTGGCAGTTTGGGGACTGAAAGGAGTGCTTTTATATCACTGCTGTCACTCCAAATCCAAGGGTGGGATTTTAATCTTCAGAGGGAAACAAACAGGCCTGGTTTGTTCTCTAAATCTTTACAAATGGGATAGGAGCAAAAGGTTAACATATTTGGGCGTCTGGTAGGAAGGGATTTTTCTTTTTTTGAGACTGAGTCTCACTATGTGGCGTCACAGCTCACAGCAACATGAAACTCTTGGGCTTAAGTGATTCTTTTGCCTCAGCCTCCCAAGTAGCTGGGACTACAGGTGCCTGCCATAACACCTGGCTGTTTATTTTGTGTTGCAGTTATCATTATTGTTTACCTGGTCCAGGATGGGTTCAAACCCGCCAAAATTGGTGCTTATGGCTGGTGCTGTAACCGCTGTGCTACAGGTGCCAAGCCAGGAAGGGCTTTTCGAGGAAGAAACATGGGTGAATTCATCAGCACTGGCCCAGGGAGGGGGTGGTCCTCAGGCAATAGAGGCTGGAAATGCTGATTCTCTTAAGAACCAGTCCTTGTAGGTGGCAGTGGGGTTTTCAAACCACTGCTTACATTTTCAGATGGCTACTAGAAATCATTATATATTTCTAATCCCTAAGGCTGTAGGAAAAAGTTAATTTTTTTTTTTCTTTTGGCTAAATTGCATCATTAACAGTGTGGTCACACTGGTGAGAAATGCAGATTGGCAATTCTGTACATCTCTAGTAAAAACAACAAAATCACATAATCAACACAACTTGCTAGGCCACAGTCATCCTGGATTAAAGTTCCTGGGGGTGGGGGTGAAAAGTGAATGAAGGGCGCTTGGGGCTGCAGAGAAGGGATGCAACCATATGTCTGTGAGATGGGAACACTCACGGTGAAGATCCACAGGAGCTGTGGGGCAATGATGGCTTCAGAGAAGGTATTTCCAATACATACCATCCCTGGCAGCTCCAGCCCTGCTGCTCACAGCACAAGCCTTGTTAGAAATGAAAGCTCTCCCTCCTCACCCCAGATCTACTGAATCAGAAGCTGTATGTTAGCAAGGCCCCCCATGATTTGTGTGCACAGCAGTTTGTGAAGCACTGCTACAGACTTCTGGGTGCAGGAATGCTGCCTGGCTAGGAGTGGTTACAAGGCCCAGACAGGGAGGGCTTCACAGAGGAAAAAAGCGTGTGTGGGGAAGCCTCGCAACCCTTAATAAGCCTTCAGTACCCTTCCTATCTATCTGGTTTTGCTGAGGGGCTGCCAACCCTACCTTTCCTCAGGGGATTTTGAGGCAAGTGTTCTTGAAGTTAAACTCTGCTGGCTGCAGGTAAAGTAGGAGGTGAGGGGAGAGAGGGAGAGACTTCTGGGAGCAGCCCAGCCCTGGGAGAGCTGCTCCCAGAAGCAGGTTCCTAGTGGAGAGCCCTAGGCAGGAGGGAGGGTTTGTCCAGCCAGAGGACTGCTGGCCTCTACTTCCCAGTTCCACCTGCCCCTTCTTCCCAGTTCTGCCAGAAAAGAATCAGGGAGGGGTGCCTTGGTGAAGGTTTTCCCTGGAGTGGCTTCTTCTTGGAGCAGGAGGACTGGGTGCTCAGAAGGAAAAGCCTAGGCGCTAAGGCGCAGCCTCCCTAGGAGAGCCAGGGCCTCTTGGGTAACACATTTTTATGGGAACAGGTGGGAATGTCACATATGCCCCAAGGCTGGGGCCCAGGGCTGCCAGGGCTGGAGGAGGGTGTCCAGCCAGGTGGGCGATGTGGTGGGGATGGCAGCAGCCAACCCTACAGCGCCCTCTCCTCACTGCTCAGCGTGGTGATTCTCCGCAGGTTTTCTCTGACTTTAATAAACTCTGGGGCGTGGTCCTCTTCCTTTTCTGGTGGTTTTTCCAGCTGGAGGAGAGGCAAAGGTGTGAAGTGAGTGGGGCTGGGGCATCCCGACTCTCAGACTCACAGGAGTTTGGACCAAGGATCCTCTTAGTGGGGAAGCAGAACCAACGTAGGGACCAGCTTTGCCAGCAGCCTGGCAGGTGGGGCACAGAGCATGAGCTCTCCTTGTGAAGCCTGGTTCAAACTGCTCACCTCTTCTGGGCCTCAGGCTCCTCACCTCTAAAATGAGACTGCCCGCTGACTGGCAGGACAGTTATGAATGAAATCAGAACCAGCATGAGGCACACTGGGCCAATGAGGAAGCTGAGGTGCAGAGAGGGAAAGCCACTGGGCCACAGTCACACAGCAGAGTGAATGGCAGAGCAAGGACTCAGGCCAGTGGTGGACTCTTGGTCCAGTGCTCATTCTGCTGACGCTTCCCTTTCTTTCTTTTTTTTTTTTTTATTGAGACAGAGCCTCAAGCTGTCACCCTGGATAGAGTGCAGTGGCATCCCAGCTCACAGCAACCTCCAATTCCTGGGCTTAAGCGAGTCTCCTGCCTCCGCCTCCCAAGTAGCTGGGACTACAGGC
>CAUYRH010004665.1:0-13422 GCA_963574655.1 Perodicticus potto | reverse complement strand
CACATTTCCACAAAGGTAGTTGGTGACCCTGAAGGGGAGAACCCAGCAACGGAACATAAATTATATTTTAATATATAATAGGAGACAGTTTCCCTGAAACAAAGGAAAGACTAATTTGCAAACTGAACAGCAGATGATTTTTCAGGGGGAGGTGTTGAAGAATGAACCACACTGACATAAACACTGGTCAAATTATTGCACTTTAAAGATAGATGTCTTTGGGTGGCGCCTGGGGCTCAAAGGAGTAGGGTGCCAGCCCCAAATGCTGGAGGTGGTGGGTTCAAACCTAGCCCTGACCAAAAACTGCAAAAAAAAAAAAAAAAAAATGTCTTTGAGTACAAATAAGTTAGGCCAATGTCAGATGAGGACTTTATAGCATCAGTCAATACCACAAAACAAATTTCTGGAGGAAAGAACCTATGGTGAGAAAGTTCAATTTCAAGAGATAAATCAGATGAGTGGCTCAAGTACAAAGGCAACAGACTGACATTCTCAAACATAAACTAATTCTAGGCATTTGAAAAAATACTTGATGATAGCGTCTGTCCAGCCAAACATAAACAGAAAAGTTGTGATTAAAGGCAACACTCAGGGGTTGAGGGAGAGAAAATGTGACTGAGGAATTCTGTGCTCAGCTAAATGGCCTTAGAGCAGAAGGGCAAAGTATAGGTTATCTCAAGTATGCAAATTAAATAGCTACATAAATAAAGTATGAAGGGCAAGAACTTAGAAAATATAAACTTTATAACCCTTCTTGTGGTAAAGATCCTTTTTTGGAAAGAAATCTAGTAAAAAAGTGATTACTTTTTTTTTAAACCTCAGGATTAGAGAAGTTAGGGTTAAACAAAAGTTTGAGGGTAAGAAATGAATCCAGATTTGCACATTTAATAACTATATGAATTAGGATTATAGAAGAGCTTATAAATGTTATAAACCTTAACAAAATAAAACCAACAATACAATGACCAAAAAATCCTTGGGTTTTTATTGGATTGCATTGAGTCTCTAGATCTATATAACTAAGATTTTTCTTAGAAGACCAGAGAGTAGATATTTTAGTCTTTAAGGACTATTTGTTCTCTATTGCAAGCAGTTATTTCTACTTGGTAATGGCTGGGTTCTGATAAAACTTTATTTACAGGCTCGGTGCCTGTGGCTCAATGGGCTAAGGCGCCAGCCACGTCACCTGAGCTGGCGGGTTCGAATCCAGCCCGGGCCCGCCAAACAATGACAGCTGCAACCCCCCCCAAAAATGGCCGGGTGTTGTGGTGGGCGCCTGTAGTCCCAGCTACTTGGGAGGCAGAGGGAAGAGATTTGCTTGAGCCCAGGAATTGGAGGTTGCTATGAGCTGTGATGCACTCTATCCAGGGTGACAGCTTGAGGCTCTGTCTCAAAAAAAAAAAACCAAAAAACTTTATTTATAAAAATAGGCAGCTGGACTAAGGACCATAATTTGCTACCTGCTACTACAGACCAACTGGAAGAAAAGAGACATCTTAGCAATACTGAGTCTTTCAAACCATGAATATGGTATTTGTCTCCATTTATGTAGCTATTTAATTTCCCTCAGCAGTGTTTTGAGTTTTTATGCAGAGGTCTTACATAACTTCCAACTATTTTTCTATTACTCCAAATGGTATGTACAATGGTTTTATTTCAATTTCCATTTTTTTTAAAATTCAACTTCCAACTTCCATTTATTATGAATAAATGTTACTGAGCTTTGCATATTGACCTCGTTTTACACAACCTTGTATAATTCACTCATTAAATCTAGTAGATTTTTGAAGATTCCCTATGGATTTCTATACAGACAAGCATGGTGCTTCAAATAAAGACAGCATTTTTTCTTTCTAAAATGCATGCCTTTAAAAAAGTTCCTCCTTGTTTTCCTTATTGAATTGACGCACTAGTGAATACATGTGACTACAGTGGATCTTTTGTCCTCAATAATTGGAGAATACATTCAGTAAATCACCATTAAGTATGGGGTACCATCTGTAGGTTTTTCAAAGAAGGCCTTTACTGAGTCAGAGAATATTTTCTATTCTTTGTTTACGGAGAGTTATTATAATAAATCAAGCTTTGAAGAATGGCTATTGCAGAATAATTTTTCTGTCTCTGTTAAAATGATCATATGATAGTCCTTTTCTTCTGTTAATGTGGCAAACTGCATTGATTCTTGAATATTGAACCAACCTTGCATTCCTGGAGGATATATAGAAGAGATAAATCCCTCTATTCATGACATACTGTTTTTCTTGTATACAGGTGAATTAAATTTGCTAATATTATGTTTTTGTATCTAAGCTCATAAAAGATATTGGTCTAATGTTTCCTCTTGTAACATCTTTGTCTAGCTTTGGTATCAGGGTGCTGTTAGCCTCAAAAAATTAGTTTCAAAACATTACCATCTCTTCCTCTATTTTCCGAAAGAATATGTGTTAAATTGTTTTCTTTCTTTCATTTCAGTTTGATAGACTTCACCAGTAAAATCATCTGCAGGTATTCGATTAAAAATTGATTTTTTAAATAATTGTAGAGTTTTCTTGTGCTATAATTGGGTTTTAGCTTTCATATGAAAGCTATAAATTAGCTCTATATTAGGGCTGAGTACATTGGATACTTTTTCTTCCATTCTTGAGATACTTTGCTAAGAAGAATAGAGTATCAATGTCTTTACATAGTGATTAAGAAAATGCTATGAAGGCTATCTCTCACAGTATGATCAAAATGTTTCTGATTGTATATGAAGCACATTCTGCCCTATGATTGCACCAATGTACACAATTATGACTTAATAAAATTATTAAAAAAAATAATAATTGTAGAGTTATTCAGAATTTCTGTTTCTTTTTGAGTCAGTTGATAACTCATAATTTTTAAAGGATCTAACCATTTCATATGTCAAATTTATTGGCATAAGACTGTTAATAATATTCTCTTATTATCTTTCTAATGACTGAAGGATCTATAGCAATACTTTCTTTTCATTTTTTATGTTAACAAACTATTTTCCCTCTTTATTGATTTGTCTTTTAGAAATTTATCAATGAATTACATACTTTTTAAAGAATGAATTCTTGACTTTATTTCTTTCTCTATTTTCTTTTTCATTTATATCAGCTTTTCTATTTCCTGTTTCTGCTTATTTTTTGAGTTCACTTCTCTTTTTCATTTCTTCTTCCTTTTTTTTGAGATTAGGGTCTTATTCTGTCACCTGGGCTGGACTGGAGTGCAGTGATACCATCACAACTCAATGCAATCTCAAACTCCTGGGCTCAGGTGATCTTCCTGCCTCAGCCACCTAAGTAGCTGGGACTGCAGTTGTGTGCCACCTAGCTAATTTTCCTACTTTTTATAAAAACAGAATCTTGCTCTTATCCAGGCTGGTCTTGAATCTTGAGCTCCTGGCTTCAAACAATACTCCCATATAGGCTTCCCAGAGTTCTGGGATTACAGGCATGAGCCACTGTTCCAAGAATTTGTCTCCTCTCCTCTCTTTTCCTCTCCTTTCCTCTCCTCCCCTACCCTCCTCTTTCCTCCTCTCCCCTACTCTCTTCACATCTTGTCTCTTCTCTTCTCTTCTGCCCCTGCCGTCCTTCCGTCCGGCCTTCCGTCGGTCCGTCCATCCTTCCTGACCTCCTTCCTTCCGTCCTCCTTTCCTTCCTTTCTCTTCCCTTCCCTCCGCTTCCCTTCCTTCCCCTTCCCTTCCCTTCTCTTCCCTTGCCTTCCCTTCTCCTTTCCTCCCCTTCCTTCCTCTCCCCTCCCTTCCCTTCCTGTCCTTTCCCTTCTCTTTTTTCCCCTTCCCTTCCCACCATTGTAAGAATTTTTAGCTATAGCCTACAAATTTTGAAATATGTTTTCATGATATTTTATGTTAAAATATTTTCTAATTTTTCTGGTGAATTATTACTTGACCCATGGGTTATTTAGAAGCCTGGTATTTAATTTTTCAATATTTGGGAGAATTTTTAGATATCTTATTTTTATTGATTTTTCACTTAGTTCTGCTATGATCAGAGTGTACACTCTGCGAAATTTCAGTCTTTTGAAGTTTGTGGAGACTAATTTTTATACCATAAAATGGTCTATCTTGGTGAACGTTCCACATACACCAGAGAAGACAGTGCATGCTGCAGTTATTGCTGGGTGTAATGTCTATGAGGACAGGGGTGGTAGTGTTGTTCAGATATTCTGTATTTTGATGAATTTTTGTCTACTTTTTTTTTTTTTTGAGACAGAGTCTCACTATGTTGCCCTTGGTAGAGTGCTGTGGCATCACAGCTCACAGCATCCTCCAACTCTTAGGCTTAAGCGATCCTCTTGCCTCAGCCTCCTGATTAGCTGGAACTACAGGCACCTACCACAATGCCCAGCTATTTTTTGTTGCAGTTGCCACTGCTGTTTTAGCTGGCTGGGGCTGATTCGAACCTGCCACCCTTGTTATATGTGGGCACATCTTAGAAGGGTACAGATGAAGTTTACTAAATGTAGAGTATAAGGGTTTGAACACAATAACTAAGAAAATGCCATGAAGGCTAAGTTAACCAGTTCGGTGAAAATATTTCAGACTGTATATGGAACCAGCACATTGTACCCCATGATTGCGTTATTACCCACTAAGCCACAGGCGCCGTCCTTGTCTCCCTTTTTAATAGATGAGAGAAAGAGAAAAATCTTCAGTTATTACAGTAAAATCTTCAGTAAAATCTTCAGTTATTACTGTGGATCGGTCTATTTACCCTTTTTCTTCTTTATTAGATGCAATCTTATTTTGATTTGTCTTGTTTTCCTGCTGAACTGCTTCTTTTACCTTTATGAATTGCCCCTGTTTGTCTTCTGAAGTCATTATCTAATATTTGTCTTCCTAGCACTGAAGCAGGAATGCGGTATTCTTTCCAATTGTTTACTTTCTTTTTTAAAATAGTTTACCTTCAAATTATTTGCCCTTTTAATAAAGTGAATCTCTTGTAGGCAGGATATTGCTTGGTTTTACTTTTTTATTCAGTCTATCTTGACTTTTACATTTATATTTATTTACATTTAACATAATGATTGATACGGTTGGGTTTAAGCCTGCCCTATTTCTCAGTTTGAAGAGTCAAATTTTTTTATTCTCCTGTTTCTTCTATTCTTACACAAAGAGATGTAGATTTAAACAGATGGAGGACATCATCAAAAGTTGCAGAGCTAGGGAATGCATCAGTCTGGGAATCCCTGAAACTATGCTATCTCCACACAGCCTCTTGCTTGGCTTTCTTCTCTGTTCTTGTTGGGGAAAAGAGTCCAACTTGCAGAGTTCCCCCCTAAGCAGTATGATGGATCCAAAAATCAGGAACAGTGGATGTTCTCCATCAAAGCTGGCAAGGTGTGAACCCCAACACTTGGGAAACTGTGTCATTAGATGACTTAAAAATCCAGACAACGTGATCTCCAGGTCAAAGCAAATTAGGAGGATGAAAACTTTGAAGAAATGTCCGTGAATTCAAGTGGGGTTAGCAAGGGCAACAGATGTCCCACTTAGGTACAGCAGGAGGGAACAGAAATGCATCTCCCCAACCCCAGACACTCTAACCCCAAATAAGGACTATTCACTTTCCACTTTGTGACAAGTTACCAGGAACTTTTTGGATTGGAGAGTTAGAAACCACATCACAGGAACATCTTTGACATGGTTTCTGGATCCAGTTGGGGTACAATACTGTACTATTTCAGTGGCCCCAGTTTCTATAAAAATTTTACCTTAAAAAAATGTTCAAAGTTGTTCTCACATCTCTCAGCATGTTTAAGAATAAGCAGCCACATGGACCAGATGTTATGGAGCCTGTACTGAACCTTCACTGTGTAAACCTAACCACTCATTTGTCTTTGTCACAGGGAGATTTCCAAAAAAGACCTTCACCAAGGATTTGAATCTTGGAAATTCAAGCCCAGAAACTGTGTCTAGACATACAAGCTTGTTGGCAAATAATGTTGATTTGAAGCAGCTTTTTATTTTTATTTTTGAATGGATGGATAAAACCAAGAAAGAATTGATGAATGCATAATTAACTGATTCAAAATGATTCCAAAAGCAAACCCTATTGCATTGAAAGAAAATGGCTCTTACCTTAAATACTATTTGTGTTTCTTACTGTCAACTCAGATGTGTGGGTCTCAGAACTCTGGTCCTGCTGCCTGGCAGGCAGTAGATACTAAACAAATATTTGTTGAATAAACAGATGAATGGATAACCTTCAAAAATGCAGATTCAACAATAGAGACTAGAAAATTCAGATGCTTTCTGAAATGGAATTGAAGACCTTGTTTGCCACACCCAGCAAACCCCTGCCCTGGGAAGCAAAACTGGGCGCTGAGCTGACACAGTCCCTGCTCCACCTGAAAAGTGGCCGCCACCACCACTGCACCTTGTCTGTGCCTGCTGCTGGTGCCTCACCCTTACATGAGAATGGGGGTTTGACCAGGGCTCGGCCCAAAGTGGGGCATAACAAAGAAGCTGCTGGATACATTATGAGAGTTAAATTTAGACCAGACACAGCACTGAACACCTAAATGGAAATGTGTTCTAGTTCACAAAATCTGGAGAAATGAATGAATATTTTAAACAAATTTTTATGTTTATTTTTTATTTTTTTTTGAGACAAAGTCTCACTATGTTTCCCTCGGTAGAGTGCCATGGCGTCACAGCTCACAGCAACCTCAAACTCTTGGACTTAAGCGATTCTCTTGCCTCAGCCTCCCAAGTAGCTGGGACTACAGGCACCTGCCACAGCACCTGGCTATTTTTTGTTGTAGTTGTTTAGCTGGACCCAGCTGGGTTCGAACCTGCCACCTTTGTTGTATGTGGCTGGCGCCATAACCACTGTGCTATGGGTGCTGAGCCTAAACAAACTTTTTGGACCCAAATCTACTGTACACAAAAGTTAATAAAATGATATTAATATGTAAATATTTAAAACAAATAGGCAATTAATAAATTTACTTATTTGTTCATAACAAATTACATGTTTATATATCCTACATAAATAGCTAATACTTATATATAAACACATATAACATATGTAAATGAACATTCAATATATAAACATATTTTTTATTTATCTCCCCTGACCCTGGGAAAATATAATCCTATCAGTTTCCACTAATTTAACTTTTCTGATTAGATTATCTCTTACCTGTAACTCAAAAACGTGAAACTTAAAAACATTCACCAGAAGACAGATAGTCTTCCTGGATGTTACATGTACAGAGGTAAATTCAAAACAGAGAGCTGATACCAAATGGATATTAGAAGTGAATTGCTTGATTGAATCTTGTCTGCGTTATCAGTTATGCAATAAGGAACGTGTTTGCAGAGCGGAGCCATCACTCGTGTGGTTAGTCTTCACCTAAAAGAGACCAGACACTGCTCGGTGGCAATTGAAAACCAACATTTTTCTTATTTAAGATGACCGGAATGACGGATGCATAAATCATAACATATGAAATTCCCCCGTAACTTGGGCCCTTTAATATTAAACATTTGTTCAAATTTCTTGACAACCACTGCATGTGGCGCCTACCCATCACACTTGTGTGAACACGGTGTTTTATAAGATGCTGATGTCACCTTGGCACCGCCTGGTGCTGCCTTGCAATGGGAGGCTGACAAATGTAAATGAGAGATGGTTAAGAAGCATTGATTCAGGGCGGCGCCTGTGGCTCAAAGGAGTAGGGCACTGGCCCCATACGTTGGAGGTGGTGGGTTCAAACCCAGCCCGGGCCAAAAAACTACAAAAAAAAAAAAAAAGAAGCATTGATTCAATCCATAACTCATGGCATGTGGCAATCACTTTTGGGCTACTTCTAGATTTTTGTAAAGAAAACAAAACAGATTGGATAATCAGCTGAAGGATCACTTTAGTCAGGGGAGGTTCTTGTTTTGTACTGGTTTGTTTATCTCTCATTTTCTTGAGGTCACAAAAAAGACCCATAACTGCCCTGAAAGAATCTAAAACTTTCAAAAAATATAATTTAAAATGTGGAAAACAAGTTACTTCATTAGAATATTAGACAACGGCGAAAAAAATTGGAAATCCTTTTAAGATTATATATTTTTTGAGATAGAGTCTGACTCTGTCACCCTGGGTAAAGTGCCATGGTGGTACAGCTCACAGCAAACTCAAACTCCTGGGTTCAAAAGATCCCCTTCCCTCAGCCTTCTGACTACAGCCCACCTACCACAATGCCCAGCTAATTTTTCTATTTTTAGTAGAGACAGGGTCTCACTCTTGCTCAGACTGGTCTCAAACTCCTGAGCTCAGGAAATCCATGTGCTTTGGCCTCCCAGAATGTTATAGGCATGAGCTACCACGCCCGGTCATATTAAGGAGTAACTCAGTCTTCAAGGTTATGTTTGTGGGGATTTTAGTAATGGGGAAAAGGTTAAATTAAACAGGTTACAGACTATGCAGCGTGTATTCATATACCATTGTAAAATTTCATGGCTAAAAATGTCTAGAAGGAGATACACATATTTCATAGAAAAGTTGACAAGGACTTAGTGTTTCTCCTCCTCCTGCTTACATTGTAAGCTTGCACTGATTTAAAAATTGGAAAAACCAAACTTTACTCTTTAAGTTTATTTTTCTAATTAAATCGGGTGTGGGAAGTGGGGTGGTAAGAATTGGACTGTCTCCTCTTGAAGACAGTGACCTCAGCTCCTGCCTTCTCTCAGACACCTCGTGTGTCCCCACACAAGATGGGCTGACAGAGCCAGTGTGCTGAGTGAACTGTTCGCATGTCCAAACCAAGACTGCCACCTGGGGATGACAGTTACCCGACTTCACAGGACTGAACGAGGAGGCAGGAGGCTGTGGCAGCTGCTACAGATTCCAAACAGCAGTGAGGTCATCCTCGCTACTGGCTAGAAACCAGAGGTAAAGCTTGGCTGCTAGAGTATCCCACGGTCCCAGGCAGCCCCCGCTCTCTGCACAAACCCTGCTGCCCCCACACACGCTTTCTCCTTTTGTAAATGGCAGGGCCACACTTGAACATGAGTTGTGAAGCTCATGACTTCTATCACCTGTGTGCAGGAATCTGGGGGCTACCGAGGCAAGTTTAAAAACAGCCTCCCATGGTTGGCCCACCTGCGGAGGCCCCCAAACAGGGCTCCCACCTCTAGATTAGCTCCACGTGCAGTGAGGGCCAGGGACAGGCATGGATCAGAGATGCTCCTGACCATGCAGGAGGCTGGCCCTTCAGCTGTGCAGAGCAGGAGCGATGAGGCCATTTTCTGGGAGTGGAGGAAGCAGGATGGACAGAGAGACACAGAGACAGAGACACACAGGGAGGACTGAGGGTCCCAAACGCAGTGACCAGGGTGAACGTTTCCCATCTCTCTCCCCTCCTCCCTTCTAGGTGGGGGTCTTCTTTGACGCACATCTGTTTCTCTGACTCAAACCTTTCTGCTTGGAGTAACAAAAGGTCACGTGCATATGTAGAACTTTACGGCTGGCAAATTTTCTCCAAAACGTGATTCTAACGAAATGCACCAACTATTCCAAATCCCAGAGAGGCCAAGCCCCTTTCCCAAAGTCACACAGTAGGTCAGGCCGGGATTAGAACCCAAGGCAAATTCCACTGATCTTCCTCGACAGTCCCGTTGAAGCTCGCCTGGCAGAACCCAAGCACTGTGACCTTGGGGGAGAGCAGTGCCTCTCCTAGGTGGGGACAACTTTCTGTGGACAGGGGGTCCTCAGTTTGGTACAACCACCCTTGTCTGTGGCTTTGGGCTCCACTGGTGCTGGCCTGCAGGGAGAGGCGGCCAGGCCCAGCCTGGCTAGTGCTGTGTGAGGCCTGCTGGCTCTGCCGCCAGGTATGATGGACAGGCCACCACTGGCTGCCACAGGGCCTGAGAGCAAAAGCGGGGCTGGGGCAGAAACAAGGCCACTGCGCATGTGCCAGCCAGGTGGGGCCACACCTCCCGGCTTAGATCAGTGACCCTTGCCCTCCCACACAACCCCGTCAGCCCTGGTCAACACTTCCCTTTCAAAGCCACCTCTCACCAGCCCCACCATGGGGCAGAGGCCTACAAGAGGGCATGGGCATGAGCAGGGGTCCTAGCTCCCTATGATCCATTCCTCCAACACGACAGTGCCCCCCACACCACCCAGCACAGACCCCAAGGAGACCCCTCTGTGCAGCCCTCGGCTTGGTTGTTCCCTTGCACTCACGAAGGCCTCCAGGGTGAAGCCACAGAGGCACAGATGGCACCCATGATAGCCAGATGTCATTGTCCCCACGTAGGGAAAGCTCCCACCCCCTCTCCTTTGCCTGCCTTGTTTTCGTTACTTTTCTTCATTTACAACATGGAACTTGAAGGCTCACTTTGCCCCTAAGTGGGAGCTAGACAGCGTGGACAGACAGCAGCCCCAACCCAAGGGAGGGAGCAGGAGGGAGGCACTGGCCATGCTGCTGGCCCTGCCAGGGCTTGTGGGTCAAGACCCTGGTCCCCAGACTCTGGCCAGGAATGCAAGCCATCACCTGCCTAAGACCCTGTGATATCCTGTCAGCTGCTCCTGTAATTACTAGTACTGTTACTATTACTGTTACTACTACTAGCACCGCTATCACTGCAGTATCACTAGTAGTATTACCACGAATCCTATTAGTGTTACTACTATTACTAGGACCATCACTATTGCTACTGCTTTTACTAGGGCCATTACTATTACTAATACCACCGCTACTATCACTGCTGTTATCACTAATTTTATTACTACTACTGTTATTGCATTTACTACTATTATTGTTTTCTTACCATCGCTGTTACTGCTGCTTTACTATTACCATCACTGTGACTATAATACCACTATTACTATGACCATCACCATCACTACTATTACTGTTCCTTACCACCGGTACTGCTACAACTGCTCTGACTTCTGTCCTGGGGCGCCTGGATGAAATCACCGCCTCTGCCGCCTTCAGCTATGGGCAACCACAGGTTCATGTGACAGCCACTTGCAGGAGGCTCCATGTGGGGCTGCCCCCACGGCCCCCTCTGTCCTCCTCTGACAGGGTGCTCTGTGCCCAGGGTCAGCCCAGGTGTCGCTCTGAAGTCTTTCCCAGGGCCCAACCTCGAGCCTGTCCTTCCAGCCCACACAGGGAGGTGTGTGTGCTCTTGTCATGATGCCAAAATTCAGGATAATTCCTGACACATAATAGGGGCCTGATGACTGTTCGGTGAGTAAATGGATGAATGAATGAATGATGGTAGCTTATTTATTCATTTACTATCTTAACTTTTGCCAAATAAAATCCATGTGCCCGAAGTTCTGTTTGCTAGGGCTGCCCTAATAAAGTACCACCGACCAGGTGGCTTTAAACAAGTGAAATGTTTTGTCTCTCACTTCTGGAATCCAGGTGTCGGGGGGGTGGGACAGTGGGCGTCCGTGCCTCCTCCTGGCTTCTGGCAGGTGCTGGCAACCCCTGTTCTTTGTACCTGGGGACATCTCCCTCTAACTTCTGCCTCCGTCACACAGCCTTTTTCTCCTTGTGTCTCTGTGTCTTCTTTTCTTATAAGGACACCCCGAGTCATGGGATTTGGGGCCACCCTACTTCAGTGAGACCTCATGTTAACATAAGCAACGACATCTGCAAGAACCCTGCTTCCAAATAAGATGGCCCTTACAGGTACTGGGGGTTAGAACTTAGACATATCCTTTAGGGGACACTATTCACCCCAGTGCACCCAGATTTCTGGGCTCATGTGCACGACAGAGCTGCAGAGTCAGAGGGCTCTGCCCTGCCCCCATCCCTAGCTCTTCAGGAGACAGGAATCAGGAGATGAATTCAGGGAGGAGCCGCTTCTCAGCAGTGGTCAGGCCTCCACTGCAACCCTCCTTACTGCCTGGGCACCTTAAGCAGGACCTGGCAGGGGTGGTAAGAATTGAGGGCTTCCTGGAGGTGGTGACGGGATATGCTGAATCCCAGGGAGAAGTGGGAGCTGGGCATGGGGATAGAGGGGAAGTTTCCAGCAAAGGCCTGCAGGGGAAAAAGAGGTGGGGAGGCCTTTCCTCTCCTGGATGAGAATGGATCACTGGGGACAGACCTGAGAGAAGGGGTCTGCAGGACATGGTGGCCTCCATGGAGGATGGGCAATGGTGATTTGCTCTAGTGCCGGTGGAGCACCACAGACCTGGCCAGGGCCAAAGTGGACTGCAAGGATTGAGTTTGGACAGGAGGTGGTGGCAAACGTGGCACCCAGATGGTTGGGGTTGGTCCTCAGCAGCCATCTTGTCAGCACTTGACTCCTGCCAGGGGCAGGGACCCCCACGGGGGCTGGTAGTAGGAATGTGGGCCTTTCCCCAAACCTCCACTTCCTGTGTTCAGCAGGGACCTCTGACTGGCCCTCCATCAGGGGTCCCAGATTGGCTGTGGGCCAGATTTCCCAGGGAGTAAGTGGAGTCCAGCGCCTTCGCTCTGACATCCCTGCATGGAAGTTCAAGGGTCCCTGGCCTTCCGCCATGGGAGAGGTACACAGAGTGGGCTGACTACAGCTTTTAAACTAGTGACCTTGGGCAGGAAGACAAGAGACCTGGCAGTCTCTCTGGCTCTCAGTCCTCTCATCTATTAAGTGGGGACAGTGGTGGCACCTGCCTTAGAAATGCTAGGAGGATTGGAGGATTACATGAGCAGGCAGAGCTGTTGCTGTGAGATGGCCTGGGCCCCCTGGCCTGGCATTCTTCACATTCACTAATTGTAGAGAAAGATGGGGTTTTCTTTCTTTAGAATAATACAAATCAATTCATTCATTCAACAAAAATCCAGGCTCCAACTGGATAGGGCATTTGGAACGTATCTGTGGGGGAAGTAGCCACACCCCTGTCTGGGTGCTCAAGCTGGAAGGGGGGTGGAGAGGGAGGTACGGTGAGCTGCACAGACAGCAGGTATGTCCATCATCTGTCAGACCTGGGCAGGTGCTGTGGGACGGTGATAAACAGAGCAGAGATGGCAGCAGAAAGTGCCAAGGCAGGAAGGGAGGCTGGGTGCAGCTCAGACACAGCAGTCAGGGCCTTGTGGAGTGGGTCCTAATCAGGGGGTGGGGGACAGCGTGAAGGTGATGAGGAGAGAGCCACAGAGAATGTTCTGGAAGGCTGTTCCAGATGGCAGGAACACAAAGATGGCAGTGGCACAAAGGCCAGGGAGGGCACTAGGGCAGGGCTGGAACACAGTGAATGCGGGTGGGGTCAGAGCAGGAGACCAGGTGGTGGCTAGCTCTGACCATTATCAAGGACTTTGGCTTTTTTTTTTTTTTTTTTTTTTTTATACAGATTCTTACTTATTAACCCTCGGCAGAGTGACGGGGTTTCACCGCACAAACCAACCAACACAACACATTGGGTTTAGGTGATTAAATTGCCTAAGACACCGGAG